>OX596288.1:810845-1105845 GCA_951394225.1 Harpalus rufipes
CGCGAGCGAAGCTGTTTGTTTTATTTCAAATAAAACAACGTGTCTTGTTTCATAGCAACCACAAAAATTTGTCATTTTCACATAAAAAAAAGAAATAAAGCAGACAACTATTGTGTAATATAAAAGCTTTAAGCACAGCTTATACAGAAACAATAGAGCTTTATTAATTACAGTTATTAAGAAAGTAATGCTTTCTCGAACTTTCCGAAGGAATTATTAATAAATTTATCTTGAAAGTGAAAACTAACTTTCTTGAAAGACGAGAACAGAATGTTGATTGGTAGGTGGTTAGTAATACTTGTAATTTATTGGTATTTGCTCTAAATTTTAGCCAATTAAAATGAAGCATTATCAAATTAATAAACTGAACTTGTTTCTGTACTTTTATAAAAAAAAAAAATACGAAAACGAATTATAAATACTGACATTATAATTCAGAATTATTGTACAATATTTATATAATAGATGATGTCTAAAATTTGACTCATTTTTCCAAACCAAAAGAGTTATTTAGTAATTGTATTTATTTCTCATAATGAACTACAACTATAAGTTTAAAAATTTAGTTAAAATGATTTGTATTTAACAAGTCTCAAATTTTAAGCATCACCCTTTAAAAATCATGTATATAATAAGCTTTTTATTTTAATATGTATTAATATATATTTGAACAATATAATGCTAATAGATTTACACATATTCGTATAGAAAATAGAATCAAAAATACTAACAAATTAGTTTTGAACTTGAAATAAAATTCCTAAAAAATAAATTAAATTTATTGTCATGTACGGAGTTTCCGTTGATTCTGTTTTCATACTGCACAGTATGTACATACTAGGCATATACTGTAGCGACAGTATTTTCAGATAATAACGAACATCCAAATATTCGAACCAACGGGACGAAAGCAGGGGAGCTCAACTAGAATCAATCAGGGTATTTAGTTTTGTAATGTTGCAAGTTTGCAGAAAGACACATCAAAAAATGATCAATTATTGTTGATGTTATAGAAAATTTGTTGATGTCTGAATAACTTGCAATTGTTGCAAAATCCCGTTGCTATGATGTTATATACTATGATTATTTTTTTCCTATAGCATGACGTATGAGCATGAAGCATGGTTATGAAATTCTGATATTTCTTACTGTTTTTCTATTATTTCTAGTTCAAAATGTTTATTTTGAAGGCTAGAAATACGTCTGTTTCTATTTATACTTCTGTGGGCTACTTTTCTTGTTTTAGGATGAATCTTACTGTCTGCTATTAAACATGTAATTTATAATTTAAATTACTGAAAAACTGAAATTGCTGCTTTTATGTAATTTAAAAATGACAAAGAATAATGTTAAACAGAATTAAAGACTGAAATTTTATTCAAATATATTCTTAAAAACAACGTATGTAGACTTATGGAGGAGAGAAAGTATTTGAATGATTAATTTATTTATTCAGATTTTGTTTGAAACATTGTGTGGTTCCTGAAAAAAGCTATTATTTGCCTATTATTCAAAGGCAAAGGCAGTTCGAGTGAATGTACGAATTTTAGTTTATTAAGTGTAGTAGGTAAATCTTTTGGTAAGGTTTTATTTCATAAGGTACGAACTTTGGTGTATTGGAAAAGTTCAAAAAGGAAAAGGCAAATTTCAGGCCAAACTGAGTTTCATTAATTTCCTAACATTTAAATTCCTACAACTTGCTACATTAATATTCGTGTACAGACGACCAATAGGAGTCCGTATCAATGATGTCACCACAATCCTTACACAGGATATTTCCGGTTCCGTATTATTCGGCTGTCTATTTTTAGAGCAAATGGATGTATGAATGCTCTTTGAATTTTTTGTATGATGTTTAATAAATTAACTGAATGTTTTGTGCGAATGTATTTTGTGTATATGAATTGTAACAATTTGTAAGATCTTACTACCCTGAGTGCAAGGGTGCACAGTCGACAAATTACCCACAATTTAATTTCAAAAATTAGTGATGTTCAGGGTGGTTTTTTGCCTGAGAGGGGATGTATCGATCAATTGTTTGCTCTTCGTATAATTGTTGAGAAGTCACTTGACAAGAACAAGAAGATGTTCTGTAGGTTACTTAATTGAAAGAAATGATAGCGTTCTTCGAGATACTTTATGGGATGTACTCAGAGAGTACGGCGTGAATGGAAACTGGTTGGGGGCGATTCGAGCGTTGTATGAGGGTAGTGAGGCTGCTGTGAGAATAAATAGGTTGAATGATTGGTTTCGTATAAATATTGGTGTGAAACAGGGCTGTGGTATGTCTCCGTGGTTGTTTAACTTGTGAGTCAATTGTTACATACGTTAGTAATATATTTATTTATTTCTTCAAAATTTATTGTAAGATATTGGCATATAGTTTTCTCTATTTAAAAATATATAATATATATGAATTATTTAAAAAAACATAGTTAAAATATTACTATACAAGTAATCTCTGTGACTATATTAAATAGTTTTACGAATATTATTACAAAAACTAAAGTTTTCTTCAGCTATACTTTTCTTATTCACAAATACTTACACATACATTTTCACTCTTAAAATATGTATCTATTATCGTAGATCTTCATATTAATTAATACTTTGAGACTAAATACTTTTTTGTGAGAATTTTACTGAAAATCTTCAATAATAAATACATAACATACATATACTCTAAATACATGTATGTTCTACTCCTTTTTCACTCATATCCATGTACTCTCTAATATTCTATCTCTACACTTTTTGTACTTTCTACTCTTAGGCGCAGTAGGAGTAGGGGTTTATGGAATCGCCTCATCACTGAATCCAAACGGAGTGGGTTTGGACAACCCTGCTCTGAAGCTGTGCGCCCCTAAGCTGGAGTTCTTGGCTACACAAGTTACTCTAAAGCAACCCGGTTCCCAAGAGTGTGAAGTCAACGTTAAAAAGGACTAAAATGAACGTAAAGACAGTGTAAAAAGTGCTGTAAAGTTGTATAGGATCACTTAGAGTATCTGGGGAGGAGGGAGAGGCCAGCAAATGCTTAGTTTACATGGGGATGAAATTCCGTCTATATATTAAAGATAAAAACATGCTCTGTTTAATCTCAAGTCGATATCTTTTTAAGTTTCCTAATAACAAATGTTAAAAATTGATATTTCCACAATTAAAACATTTTGGTTTTTTGTAAATATTTCAAAAACTAAAAAAGATATCGAGTTGAATTTTGCAGAATTACATTCGGCATTAAACTCTACATAACATCGAATTTCGTTATAAACATATGTTAAATGTTTTATTTTGATTTATTATTTAATATTCGTTATATCCGAAAACTTTTAAAATTCAATATCTCGAAAACTAAAAGAGATAGCGACGTCTGGTTAGAAGCATTTTACTCAGAATCAAACGAAGTATAATTTTGTAAAAAATATACACCTTATATTGGGTGTAACTTTTATGTAAATGGTATGAAAAATATTTGAATGGGTGACAAAATTTTGAATAACTTTAAATCATATTTTCGGTATTTCATGCCTCCAGTTCTTATCCATCGGGACTCTTTCGGGATTGTTTGCAGGATTGCTGGTCTCTCCCTTAACTACACCCAGTTTTAGGTGTAGGCAGGTTAAGTCACTAAGTCGCGCTCGCTTCGGCTTTTTCATTTTTTAGAATACATCGGGACCATGCCAAAATGGCTGATATTAAGTTATTTAATTTTTTGCTTCTCTATATATCTGTCTGATTGGTTCGTCATTCTTGTCCTTTTCATTTGAGGACATTTTATCTACCAATGTCTTTCAGTTAGTTAGAAAAGTAGGATTGAATATTGGATATGTAAGAAAGAAATTTATAATTATGTTGAAGATGAAATTTTAATTTTGTTATGTTAGGTTGATTCCAAAATATGTTTTCTATTCATTCTATTATGTTTAAATAAGTATTTGTTATGTTTATGCATATTTTGATGTTTCAACGATCAAAATAATTAAGTAATACAGGGCCAGAGGGTGGCAACGTGGCATACATTTATCTCTCTCATTTGCATTGACTACAAGCGTGTGCGATAAGGATGAATACAACATGCTTGTCTTTCAAAAATTTATATTGTTTCGACTAAGTTAGGACATTCCATTTTAAAACGATGCTCGTTGTTGGCAATACTTTTGCTGTAACGTAATTTTATTTATTAATTTACTGTCAGTTTAGCTAAAATCTTAATTCATACAATTAATAGACGACTTTATTGAAACATCAAAATATCCGCCACCAAATTTTGTTTTACTTTTCTTGCCCAGCAACGCACTCTTACTATTAGACTTACATATCCATGGACGTACGTCGCTGAAGCAATTAGGGACACTGTAATTTATGTTCTTACAGTGCCCCCAATGTAGACGAACGCCTCTTTCTCACCCTTGTTTATATAAATTTGGACCAATTGAAAATAACTTTTATGTGATACACATTAGAAATAATCTATGTTGGCAGTCCATAAATCTACATATAATATAGTATACATTGTTGTAAAAAGATTGTGATATAGAAATATGGTGTACCATATCTAAGGTCCGTACATAGCGGGAAATATATTAACGTAAAAAAAATTATAAACTTGAATAATAATACAATATTATTTCTGAAACATTATTCTGTAAATTTAATATAAAATATAATATATAATGCTGAAATATAGTACGTAAAACATACAATAGTATGAGTGTAAATAACGGTCACCCATCCCATTTGATTTAACCCTGAAGATGATCATTTTTATATCCCTTGAAATTATACATACTACAGTTAATTTTCTGGGAGGGAATTGAAAATATATTTTTTAAGTTTGACGGCGTTTTTTGGCAAAAAGATTACTACAGTCAAGCTTGTGTGTTTGCAGTTATATCTTGGATGGGTGACCGCCCAAATACATTCTATTTTCCCTATGTACAGACCACACGCGTATAGTAACGATATTATTTTATCTGTAAGATTACAAATCGCTCATCATTGCAGTAAATAATTTTTACTACAATTTTTCTATGAAAATAAACCAGCAGTTCTAAAACTGTTCGGTTTCGGGCATGTATCGCACATTCATATTCAGCACTGCTCGCTTTTTGAGTCACTCTATCTTTCTCCGAGTATAGATATCTCATTTTGTATAGAAAATACACTGTATATAAATAAAATATAGGATTCTTTTTTTGTTGGCTAAATTTTTTATTTTTATAAACTTTAGTGAAGGAATAATGTAAAAAGGAGTGAGGTTTTAATTTATACCTTTATTTGGGTATGGTAATTTTGTTTTAACATAGCAATAAGGTTTTATATGGTCTCTCGCTCCTACGGTAAGGACAGAAAATTGGTAAAAAAATTGCATGATCTGATAAATACTACATTAATACAGTATTATGTTTTTACCAATTTCTAGGCGTATCTAGGATTACTTTATTTTAATATAGGAATATTTTATTGCGCGCCTTCGTTATCATGATAAATAATACATTACTTACATTATAAAATAATACAATTTTAACAAATGTTAACAATTAATCAAAATTCAGACATACATACAATTACAAAACCGACATTTTGAGACCCCTTATACATATACTTTCTTCAGGGCAAGATCTTACAGATTTTTAAACAAAATCATGTACACCAAGAACGCTATTTGCATTTTTAATTGATTTCGATAAATAATTTTACGCCTAATAACTTTTATTTGAAGCTTTTTTACCTAAAATAATTAGGCAACCAGGAAATTATAAAAGTATATTATGTTCTTATATATTCAGGCGTTCAAAATAATTAGGCAACCAGAAAAATACAAAAGTATATATGTTCTTATATATTCAAGCGATCAAGTCTCCACCCTAAAGGGCACCAATTTAAATGTATTATAATTTTGTTAATATGTGTTTCCAGAAATAATATTGGCTAAGGATCCCCTTCTACTCTATACGAAGTCGTGCTCTTTTATTTTCCATTATTGTCCTTAACATTTAGGTCGGTAGAATTTCTATATCTTTGTAAATATTTTTCTTGACTGGTCAATAGTTCGTGGTTTATTGACATATATTTTCTCTTTAAAATAACCCAAAACAAAATGATCTGAGACTGTCAAATCCACGGTCATTGCCATATCACTAAAGCACGAATAATTTTCGCAAAATTGCTAATATTTGCTCGACTGTGTTGTTACTAATCCGTCTTACTACCATATTTTGTCCCAAGTAAAAATGTCACAACATACATTAACTGTGGTGGAATATAAATTTTCAGGCCCCCAATATTGTTTATTTTGCTTCTGTTTAAATTATAATTGTAAAATATAATTTCTTTCTTTTGTACGATATACAGTAAAATTATTACATTGTAGTTATTTTGTTCTTTGTCTCAGAAATATAAATCGTATTTGTGGGCACTATAATAGTTTAATTAGGGCGTAAAAAAAATTGTGGGCGGGCCCCAGAACTCTTATTTAAGACAGTGGATGAATAATCAAGACCAAATTTATAGAAAGCATTTGATGAAATTATTGCACTTACCTTTTAATATAGAATCCGCATAACTGGAACCGCCTCACCGTCGGGTCGTCGTCCAAGAACACACATAAACATAAGTCTTTGTATTTCACTTTAAATATTAGTTTATAACATCACTTAATACATACAAATATATGTCCATTCACTACAATAAATCACAACAAACTAATGCATACCGAATCATAAATACAATTGTGCAACTTTAAACCAGTTTTAATTGGCATACAATAAGAAATAACTCGGAATATTGGGATATATAGAACAATGTCTTTTAATAATAATAATTTAAATATTTATTATTTTATACAATGATATTGTTTACATAATTATTTAAGACTATCATAAATAGTTTAATCATTTTACAGATTAAATTATATATTAAATATTTTGATTTTAGTAAAACTAAATGTTTTAACGTTTAAAAATCTGTAAGATCCTTATCCTGCAAAAGATTTAAATGTATACAAAAACATCAGTTTTGTAATATTGTGTACCTTAAATTTGGGAAATAAAAAAAACTTCAGTGCTAACTTTAAACATCTTTAAAGAACGATTTGCTGAATTTTGAATTGAATGATAATCTGTTTATAGCCTACTCCGAGTTAGGTTTTTTTTTTCACATACAATAAATTCATTCTTAGACAAATAGTTCATATCTTAGAATAAGAACACTTTCAGTCGGTTATACGGGTTCATTCTTCTTGAAGTAATCCGGGATACGCCGCTCTGTCTGTCTACGTCATCAAATGTAGTTATAATCTAGCTCTTTCTATTTTATAACGATTATGTGTTGTACATATTATTTCAATAGTAAATAAAGTCACTGAATGTTAAATCTGAAAAATTCTAAAGAAGGCAAAGGTTGTTAATGTTTGTAAAGATAGAAGGAAAGATTTTTATCATCACAGTTTCACTTTACACTGTAAAATAATGTTGTTAAATCTTCCTGTATACAATTAATGATTTCTTATTATATAATAGATATTGGAACAAATAAATTCATGGAAATGCAAATGTCTGTGTATTCATTTATTTTAACAATGTATAACCATTCATTTTTCCTCTAGAATTCCTCCCGCCATTTAATTTTTATTAATTTAAATATATATAGCTATATGGGGTCTCGTGGCCGCGTGCCGGAGGGTCTGGTCCCTACAACACCAAATATTTTGAAATAATGGCACAAAATTGACCCCTGTGGTGCACTCACCACGCTAGAAATGAGTACCGGTGAGGCGGCGCTTGGTAAAACAAATAATGCCATAAAAGTCATTTATTTCTATAAAAATAACACTATTTAATTATTACATTTAAAGATAAATTAATACAATTAATATCCATATAAAACTCTACGTAGACGTCGAGGATCTATAACATAGAAAACATTTATAAGTAATTATCTTTTATAAATAAAACATATATTACCTTTAAGGCATTGATAATGTACTTCTGTATACTTGTAAATATCTGGACAAGGATCACCAAACACAGAATTAGATGATCGGACATTACAATTTCCTTTCCCGTTACATCTACAAGAAAAATTACATTGTAAATTTGTAAATTATGCAACTAAAAAGACTCATAAACATTCTTACTTTTCTCTCAGGATGTATGCGCTATTTTCAGCCTCACAATTTATGCGTCTGGACTCTGAATTTTTGGGGCATATATTTGTGGACAATCTTCCATAATTTCCATTAATTATTTTAATTACTTCTCCTGGATTACATTCCACATTTAAAGTTTTTCCTTCACATGCATAAGTTGTATCATAATCTGAAAAAATGTACATACAATCATATTTTTTAAATTAATAAAATAATTTACCACAATCGAATTCATCTTCGCCCTCTACACAATCATAGATACCATTGCAAACATATGAATTACGTATTTCTTTACCGTCCATACATTCAAAAAAATTTGAACGTCTGTTTTGATAAATTTCATCGCGATAATAATATTTTGGAATTTCTTTGGGTTCGTCTCGAACACATTCGTATCTTACGGTTAAATATTTATTTGTATTTGGACACGCGTCACCAAAAACAGAAGTACTTGCAAGAAGAGTACAACTTTTCTTATTTTCACACCTAAAAATGGGTATTTGTAGCCATTCAAAACAGTCTCAAATTTTAAGCATCATAATTATATTATAAAATGTTTTTGAGTTTAAAGTACGTACTCGTCAAAAACAATCGGTAAACTTTCTTTGTTGTAACAATTGGTAGTATGAACAGGACCCTGAGGACATATAATCCTGGATTTCCTTCCAAAATTGGCATCCAGGACTCGAATTACTTTTCCCGATTCGCATTCCAGACGTGCTGTTTTATCTTCGCATTTTACGCTCAATTTAAAGTCTAAAATAATATTTAAATAATACAAAATATATTTTAAAATATTGTTAAAAAACCTGTCATATTGACACATTCATACAGCACGTTCAAGTATTTGTATGTATTTGGACATGGATCACCGAAAATTTTATTTGTTGCGTCGATGGAACAATGTTGTCTATTTGCACATCTAAAATAATAGATATATTCTACAATTTATTCGGTCAATAAACAATTAAATATAAGAATAGATTTTTTGAAAATTATCTTGAATTTTTAAACGTTTCGAAATTTTCTACCCAAAATCGAATGATACTATGGGCCATGGCGCTATCTCAACCCAGTTTTGGGTAGTATATACCCAAAATGATACATACTTAAAAAATAAAAATATATTTTATTTGTTGACACTGTTTTATTAATTTATTTATAAAAATTGAACTAGTAAATTAAATTTATTGAAAATTGGTCCACATATAGAAGAAAATATGCTGAATCGAATGGCAGTATAGCCACGGCTCTATTTCCACCCATTTTTGGGTAGTATACGCTCAAACTTTAACATACTTATCTGATATAATATCCATTGAATCTTCTGTGTAACAAGTTGTATTAGATATGGGCCCATCTGTACATGTTAACAATGTAGTACGACCATAATTAGCATCCAAAATATTTATTAATCGTCCATTTTCGCATTTTAATTCTGCAGTTTCGCTTTCACAAGCAATAGCATTTCGAGCGCCTAAATAATATATTTTTAATTGTTGTAACTTTTTAATTTTGAAGCAACTTACTTGTATTACAATTAACAAATAAAAAGAATGTACAAAAGAATAATAGAAATAAATACGTGGCCATAGTTACAGACAAAACACTAATAAAACAATTGTTAAATAGGTAGTATTTATATTAGAAATATCAAGGAAAAATTATTGAAGCGAATAATAATACATTTCATATTTCAAAGTCATTGTAAATTATAATTTTCTTTGAATTTTGCCAAAAATATGTAGCATATAATTTATTAATTATTATTTTGTAAAGCGTATATCTCGTGACCGCGTGCTGGCTAAGAACCGGGAAAATTGACCCCTGTGGTGTACTCTTCCTTCCCAACATTGAGGTGACGCCTGGTAAACGCTCTCACAGTACAAATATGTCATCATCATTGTCTAAATTTACGTACAAAGCAGATTAACACACCCAGCAATTATTATTTGTAATTTACTTTATAAAGAATAAATCTATATAATTTGATCAACAATTCTTAAAATGTTTATGTTTATAGCGTAATTCGCTGTATGCAGGGTGAAAAATACATATGAAATTTATGTAGCATTATAGATACATCTTTGTTAAATATAATTCTGTAAAATACTTGTAGATTTCTTTAATAATATCCAAAACATGCATACATATTTCAATGTTTATTTATAAAATACTATGTATACGGTGTATTTATATCATTTACTTTGTATTTCCCGTGAAAAATACATATGTCTATTGTCTTATAATTATTTTATAATATTGACGTCATTCCTAAACATATAATTTGTCTATTTCCTTGAATATTTAAATTCTACGTTTAACATAATAATACAATCGTAAAATTTCTAAAAAATATCATATTATAATTTTAATAAATGACTAATTCGACCCAAAATTTTATTTTAAATTGATCTTTTCATATGACATTTCTTCGAAAAGTTAATAGTTTAGCCGGAAAATTAATTTTATTCTAAATTTATTTTGAAACGAAATTGCTTGTGTCATCTATCGGAATATTGTTGAACTACTATACTAGACTATGGTGTAAATAAAATTTCTAAAAAATATTAAATTATAATTATAATAACTGCATAATTAGACCCAAAATTTAATTTTAAATTGATCTTTTTATATAACATTTCTTCTAAAAGTTAATAGTTTAGCCGTAAAATTAATTTTATTCTAAATTTATGTTGAAACGATCTTAGTAGTGTTATCTATCGGAATATTGTTCAACTATTATACCACCCTATAGTGTAAACAAGGCTGCAAGTTTTGGCTGTGTAAACCGGAGAAAATCAATACCGATCCCATGAGCATCAACCAATCAAATTGAAGCACGAATTCAATTCAAATTTAACTTGAAATTTGTATGAATTTATAATGATTATGGACATATATGATTGTTTATAAGCTGTTAAATGATAGTATATTATTAGTATGTCTGTATTTTATTTATTAAATGTGTATTTGTTCGATTTTAACTGCAGATATTCTATAACCACAAATATGTGCATTATACAAATAATTACAACAATTGGCAATTAAAGTAACATATTTATTATAATTATTTAAATAAAAATACAACAATACATAGTATAAACATTAATTGTACACCTTTTATACAGTTTTAACGTAATTTTCTAATAATAAAAGTGACAAACTCATTCATAGTTCGAGTACTTTCTCACAGATGGCTATTCGTTTATGGATGTCAAACCAACTCTCAGACCAGCATGAAAGAAAGGTTATAAGTTTTGTGTTCGTTTAAATTGTATAATGGATCCAGAAGACAATGTGCATCGTTTGGAAGGCACCGTAGAACAAAAGGGAGGTCTGATAATCAAGAAAATAACTCCAACTTTCAAGATTCCACAGCCATCGCTTCTGGGTTTGGACAAACTAGCAGCTGAACGTCGCAAAGAACGTGAAGAAAACGCCCGCAAAATCAGTTTCACACCCACAGACGACGAGGAAAGTGTTTCAGAAGATAGTGCAAGTGATTTGAGTGAAAAACGAGGTAGGAAAGACAGACATTACCGGGCTAGTAATCAAGAAACTCCGTCGCATACAGGAGGCATAAGTTCTGAAGCTCGTAGTCGGTTGTTAGAACGATTAAACTTGAGTAAAAATAAAGAAAAAGGTGTTTTTGCGAGTACTAAAGACTCTAAATATAAAAGAAGTAACAGTCAGGAACGTGACTCGGAGAAATATCGTAACAAATACCGCGATGATCGGTATAAATACGAACGTAAACGTGATCGCGGTAATTATAAACAAAGTGATCATATAACATTCAAAGATGAACCATTAACACCAAATATAAACATAAACACGAGTAAAACATCTTGGGACGACGATGAAAGTGTTCCCGCGAAAAAATCCGCCTGGGATTACCCAACCCCGAGTTCGTACAAATCGGAAGAAGGCTCAGAACGCAGTTTCCGTTCAAAATCTCGCAAGAAATACAAAGATGAAACTCCACGACCTACACCCGCTCACAAATACAATCTATGGATGAAAGATCGCAAGAAAACAGGCGCTACACCTTCGAACATAAACGAAAAAATAAAATGGAACTCCGAAGAAGACGCACAACTATGGGAAGAAGAACAACGACGCATTGACAGAGAATGGTACAACATCGGCGAAGGATACGACGATGAAAACAATCCATTTTGTTCAGTGAGTGATGAATACACAAAGAAAAAAGAAGAACAGTTGGAACAAAGAAAAAAAAAGAGAATATCAGCCCAACAACGACAAATAAACAAAGACAACGAATTGTGGGAACGAAACCGCATGTTGACTTCCGGGGTTGTTCATTCCGTTGATTTTTCCGAAGACTTCGATGAAGAATCGTTGGATAGGGTGCATTTACTGGTTCATAATGTGGTGCCCCCGTTTTTGGACGGAAGAATCGTCTTCACAAAACAACCCGAACCAGTGATACCAGTTAGGTAAGTTCACAATTTATCTATACTCTTTTTTTTAAGAAAACAGTAACTAAATAATATTGGAAACTTGCCGTACAAAGTACACAAAATTAATTTTGTTTAATGATTCACATGCAGAATTTTATGCCCTACAACTTTTATTTGAAGCTTTTTTACCTAAAATAATTAGAGAAGCAGGAAATTAGGAAAGTCTGATGTTACCAACACTGTTTTCTTAAAAAAAATTATGTAAGTTTCTCGATGTCAACTTCAAAATTTTCCCCCCAGAGATCCGACATCAGATATGGCCTTAGTGGCCAGAAAAGGCTCCCCCTTAGTCCGTGTATACCGCGAACAAAAAGAGCGTAAAAAGGCCCAAAAAAAACATTGGGAATTAGGGGGAACAACAATCGGTAATATAATGGGAATCAAAAAAAAAGAAGATGAGGATGATCGCCGATTGAACCGCGATGATGACTCCACTGATTACAAAACGGATCAGAAATTCGCTGAACACATGAAAGACAGTCATGCGAGTTCAGATTTCGCGAAAAAAAAATCAATTTCGCAGCAGAGAAGATATTTACCCGTTTTTGCAGTCCGGCAGGAATTGTTGAATGTTATCAGAGAAAATTCTGTTGTCATCATTGTTGGTAAGTATAATAATGCGTTTAGGCGTCCAATATTTTTGTGTGTTTTGTACCATATCCTGTAAATAAATCCTGTATATCCTGAACAATCCTTTTTTTATTATTTTTATGTGCAATTGTTATTTTTGTTGTATTGTATATATGTATTGTTGATTCCTGTACCTCTAATCCTTAAATAAATCCTTAATAATCCGCACATTTTTTATTTTTTATATTGTTTAAATTTGGCAAATTTTCTGTATTGCGCGTCGCCATATTTTATCAAATAACTCTTAAACAATTAAACATATCAATTTGAAACTTGAATATTTGAAATCTACACACTTTTTTATACAATATACATCAAAATTATTTATATATACATCGTTAAAAGTGCCCAGAAAATTTTGCCAAACTTTTTACAAATATCCGCCGTAAAATTTCAATGTTTCAACTATGTTTTTCTCGAAATAACTACGAAATAAATATATAGGGATGTGTATAAAGTATTATATATTAATTTAGGTGAAACTGGAAGTGGAAAAACAACACAATTGACACAATATTTGCACGAAGATGGATACAGCAAATATGGAATGATCGGTTGCACACAACCGCGACGAGTTGCAGCCATGAGTGTTGCAAAACGAGTTTCCGATGAAATGGGAACACAATTAGGTATTTATAAATATTTTATTAACAAATGGAATACCTTACAAAAAATCTTCATTGTTGTAATCAACATTTTGCTATAAAATCGGGTAGAGGTGAAAATATATAAATGGAAACAATACAACAGTATACGTGTATTGATATCCAATTAATTAAATATGTACTTCAATGTACCAAATTTTGGGTGTATGGACCATACAACGTGGTCATTTATTAAACTCTGTATATGCGATATTTAGCATGATCCCTATACCTCCCTTACCAAGGGTAAGGGTAAAAAAAGTTTCAAACAAACCCCCCCTAAAATTAAATTCTGAACAACTTTTGTCATATAACATTTTTTCCTAAAGTTGATAGTTTAGCCGGAAATGATACTACACCCAAAAATGGGTGGAGTTAGAAACTCGCCATATTGATTTTTAAATTCTATGGGTCGAGTTACATATACACCCAAAATTTGGTCAATTAATAATTATAAACACAGACGCTATGAATTTTTAAAGTTTCATTTTAAAAAAAGTGGAATTTTTCCACTTTTTCAGAAGCTAGTTCAATTATATACGAAAACTAACATCACACGGACCGACATTTTCAAAGTTAAAAAATCGGAAAAATTTTCAAGACAAACCCCCATTAGAATTTAATTTTAAACATTTTTTGTCATATAGACTATATTATTTAAATGAACCGTTTAGGAAGCGGGGGCCCTTTTATAACGGATTTTCAAAAGTGCCCCCGCTTTCTAAACGGTCCATTTAAATAATATAGTCTATATGACAAAAAATGTTTAAAATTAAATTCTAGGGGGGGTTTGTCTTGAAAATTTTTCCGATTTCTTGACTTTGAAAATGTCGGTCCGTGTGATGTTAGTTTTCGTATATAAATGAATTAGATTCTGAAAAAGTGGAAAAATTCCACTTTTTCTAAAATGAAACTTTAAAAATTCATAGCGTCTGTGTTTATAATTATTAATTGACCAAATTTTGGTTGTATATGTAACTCGACCCATAGAATTTAAAAATCAATATGGCGAGTTTCTAACTCCACCCATTTTTGGGTGTAGTATCATTTCCGGCTAAACTATCAACTTTAGGAAAAAATGTTATATGACAAAAGTTGTTCAGAATTTAATTCTAGGGGGGGTTTGTTTGAAACTTTTTTTACCTCACGCTACCCTTGGTAATGGAGGTATAGGAATCATGCTAAATATCGCATGTCCAGGTTCTAATAAATGACCATGTTTTAAGGTCCATAGAATCCTATAGAAAATGTAATAATCTTTAATTTTTATGTAACATAAATCTCAAAAAAATAACATTTAAAGGTATTTTTCGAAGAAAAACTATTTTGAGCTTCCAGGAAAGTGCCATTTTCGGTTATCTAATTTACATGAAAATCTAATGGTTTCTTTCCATTTTAGAATAAGGTAGAAATACAAGGTTTCAAAATTTTCTGAACGATAGTATTTGAGTTAGAGCGTAAAGAGATCCACACACACACATACACACAGACATCATCGTGAAAATGTTAAAATTGGATTCTATGGACCACAGAACGTGGTCATTACCCCCTTGGTTTTAGTGGATAATAAGTTTGATCTAGCCACCCAGAGGAAGGTGTCCACTGAAGAAGGTGAACATATATACCAACTTTCAGTCCTATGCATCAAATTGCTCAACAGTTACAGCACTTTAACTTCACCCCCACATTTTTAATACCCCTGGTTTAATTAATTAATTATCCAAATTACCACACACACATACACACAGATATCATCGTGATTCTATGGACCTTAAAACGTGGTCATTTATTAAAATCTCGATATGCGATATTTAGCATGACCCTTATACCTCCCTTACTAAGGGTAAGGGTAAAAAAAGTTTCAAACAAACATCCCCTAAAATTAAATTCTGAACAACTTTTGTCATATAACATTTTTCTCTAAAGTTGATAGTTTAGCCGGAAATGACACTACACCCAAAAATGGGTGGAGTTAGAAACTCGCCATATTGATTTTTGAATTTTACGGGTCGAGTTACATACGTAACCAAAATTTGGTCAATTAATAATTATAAACACAGACGCTGTGAATTTTTAAAGTTTCATTTTAAAAAAAGTGGAATTTTTCCACTTTTTCAGAATCTAATTCATTTATATACGAAAACTAACATCACACGGACCGACATTTTCAAAGTCAAAAAATCGGAAAAATTTTCAAGACAAACCCCCACTAGAATTTAATTTTAAACATTTTTTGTCATATAGATCATATTATTTAAATGGACCGTTTAGGAAGCGGGGGCACTTTTGAAAATCCGTTATAAAAGGGCCCCCGCTTCCTAAACGGTCCATTTAAATAATATGGTCTATATGACAAAAAATGTTTAAAATTAAATTCTAGGGCGGGTTTGTCTTGAAAATTTTTCCGATTTCTTGACTTTGAAAATGTCGGTCCGTGTGATGTTAGTTTTCGTATATAAATGAACTAGCTTCTAAAAAAGTGGAAAAATTCCACTTTTTTTAAAATGAAACTTTAAAAATTCACAGCGTCTGTGTTTATAATTATTAATTGACCAAATTTTGGTTACGTATGTAACTCGACCCGTAGAATTCAGAAATCAATATAGCGAGTTTCTAACTCCACCCATTTTTGGGTGTAGTATCATTTCCGGCTAAACTAACAACTTTAGGAAAAAATGTTACATGACAAAAGTTGTTCAGAATTTAATTTTAGGGAATGTTTGTTTGAAACTTTTTTTTATTTTATTAGCGAGAAGTGAAAAGAGATAGAAATTTATTCGATTCTACGTATTTTCTTACGTATATGTACCAATGTTCATATCCAGGGGTTTCTAAATAAACTCACTTTCAATATCCCGCAAATCTCTGATATTTTTGTCGGCAACCGTTGCGTCGGTCGCCCATTAAAATTTAATAATTTTAGGGCAAAGATATTTACTATATACTTCAAAGGAAAATTACAAAAATTGGTATACATATGTATTTTAATTCAGGGAATCCATTTTTGATAAAATTAAAATAATACCTCCCGCCAATTATTGATTATTAAATAAGTAGAGTTTTCTTTTTACAGGAGATGAAGTGGGGTATGCCATTCGTTTTGAAGATTGTACAAGCGAAAATACAGTAATTAAATACATGACAGATGGTATTTTATTACGAGAAAGTTTAAGGGAATCAGATTTGGATCATTATAGCGCTATAATTATGGACGAGGCTCATGAACGCAGTTTAAGCACAGATGTTCTTTTTGGATTATTAAGAGAGGTAAGTATTGAATATGTTGTTTCTTTGTTGTAATCAATAAAGATAAGCATGAAACTTATGATTTATTTTATCAATAAATAAACAATATATTTCTGTTATTTAAAATGATTAATATATTAAACAAATACAATAACCAAATTTTTTATTTATAATCATACACTTAAACATAGATAAAATACTTATCATAATAAATACTTAAACTATACAACAGTCTTGTGATATTTAATGACTAAAGTCAAACATAACCTAAAATATTTTACGTATTAGTTGTTGTTCTTCTATTGCGGCGCATCAATATGCCCAAATTGACTCCTAAACTGTTCCAACGAACCCTTTCGCTTATCTACAATGAAAATAAATGTTTTAACTTCGCAAAAATAACAAGTAATCTATATTTTATCTCACTTGGTGCAAGCGACCATTTTGTGGTTTTTCATGGCGGCAGAAGTACACGAAATGTTGGCTGTTGTGCCATTTGTGTGAACGGTTTTTCATGGCGAATTCTACTTGTTTTTTAATGGTTTCTTCATTATTTGGAGTTTTTTCTTTGTCGTTTTGATTGTTGATACGTATTTCGTCAAATTCTAACCAAAAATTGTCGAGCGCATAGACGGAGACTTTGAATTTGTCTTTGTCGATGATGAGGGAATATATTTTGATATGGTTTATATCTTTGCTTTTTTCTGAAATTATGAAATATATATTTAAATCGTGGATCTACCCTAAATTGGATAAAGATAGAAATTTCATTCGATTCTACATATTTTCTCATGGATATGTACCAGTTTTCGTAATTTTTTGTGTAAGGGTTTCTAAATAAACACATTTTGTATATCCCGCAAATCTCTGATATTTTTGTCCGCTACCGTTGCGTCGGTTGCCCACTAAAATTCTGTAATTATAGTGGGCAACCGACGCAACGGTTGCCGACAAAAATATCAGAGATTTGCGGGATATTGAAAGTAAGTTTATTTAGAAACCCCTGCACCAGAAAATATGAGAATTGGTACATATACGTAAGAAAATACATAGAATAGAATAATTTTCTATCTCTTTTCACTTCTCGCTAATAAAATAAAAAAAAAAGTTTCAAACAAACCCCCCCTAAAATTAAATTCTGAACAACTTTTGTCATATCACATTTTTTCCTAAAGTTGATAGTTTAGCCGGAAATGATACTACACCCAAAAAAGGGTGGAGTTAGAAACTCGCCATATTGATTTTTGAATTCTATGGGTCGAGTTACATATACACCCAAAATTTGGTCAATTAATAATTATAAACACAGACGCTATGAATTTTTAAAGTTTCATTTTAGAAAAAGTGGAATTTTTCCACTTTTTCAGAAGCTAGTTCATTTATATACGAAAACTAACATCACACGGACCGACATTTTCAAAGTTAAAAAATCGGAAAAATTTTCAAGACAAACCCCCCTTAGAATTTAATTTTAAACATTTTTTGTCATATAGACCATATTATTTAAATGGACCGTTTAGGAAGCGGGGGCCCTTTTATAACGGACTTTCAAAAGTGCCCCCGCTTCCTAAACGGTCCATTTAAATAATATGGTCTATATGACAAAAAATGTTTAAAATTAAATTCTAGGGGGGGTTTGTCTTGAAATTTTTTCCGATTTTTTGACTTTGAAAATGTCGGTCCGTGTTGTGTTAGTTTTCCTATATAAATGAACTAGCTTCTGAAAAAGTGGAAAAATTCCACTTTTTTTAAAATGAAACTTTAAAAATTCACAGCGTCTGTGTTTATAGTTATTAATTGACCAAATTTTGGTTGTGTATGTAACTCGACCCATAGAATTCAAAAATCAATATAGCGAGTTTCTAACTCCACCCATTTTTGGGTGTAGTATCTTTTCCGGCTAAACTATCAACTTTAGAGAAAAATGTTACATAACAAAAGTTGTTCAGAATTTAATTTTAGGGGGGGTTTGTTTGAAACTTTTTTTACCCTTACCCTTCTGTAATTTTAGGGCAAATGCAAATTAAGATATTTACTATATCCTTCAAAGGAAATTTACAAAAAATGATATACGTATGTAGTTTGACCCGGGGAATCCATTTTTGATAAAATTAATACGGTACCTCGCGCCAATTAATGAGTGGTTGTTTGCTACCCAAAAATGGGTTTAGGTACAAATTTGTCGATAGTACCAATCAATTCTACGTACTTTCTTATATAAAAATCCCAATGTGCAAAATTTTTGCTTAACTGGTCCAATTTGTATAAATAAATTAATAAAACATTATTCATATCAATTTGATAAGTAGATGTTTCAACCCGGATTTCTACGCATAAAATCCATTGATTTATTAACGTTTTGGTATTATTTTAACCGGAAAACTATAAAGAATCCATTTTTATTAGTTTTATATAAATATCTTTAACTATAACCGAGTTATTGTTGAATATTCGCACAAACACACAAAAACATTAATTATGAAAAACATCGTTTTATACGTGAAACAAATGTTGTTTAATTATTAAAATACATACAATACAAACACAATTATCGATTAAAATAATAAATACCTTTTCCATTGTCCCAGATAGCAATAGCCCATTCGTGTAATTGCGAATCTTTTTGTCGTTTTTCTAAAATAAATCCGGATTCAACAACCGACAACAATATCTTCATTTCTTGATGTTTAAACCATTTAGATTCTCTCAATTTATGGACTGTTATAGAACTCCCAAACCCTACAGCCTTCATCTGTGGAGTAGATTTTGTTAAACTTTGCGTAGAGTTCATTTTTCGCGTAGATTTTGCCCGTTGATAATTCTGATTTTGTTGATTGTTGTGGATTATTTGTAACGCTTCGTGCATCATTGTTGTAATCTGTCACTAAAACACTATCTAATAGTGTCGAAAACACTTATTATATATTTAGTTCACTGATTTTATCTTTAAGATAAAGAATTATTAAAAGTTTGCAAGGTTAACGATGATTGTTGTTCACTCTGTGAAAGACGGAATGAAAATAAAATTTGTAGGCATGATTTTATTTACGTATCCACACACGCGTGTGTGTGTTCACGTATATAATAATTATTCTGTGGTTATATTGAGAAATATTTATTTTTTCGACGTATCTTGTGTTTGTCAATCTAATTTTAAATGTAAATACAACATGTTCCAAGAAATTACGTCATGATTCGCAGAAAATTGCGGTTTTTTTATCTCGCCATACCATAAATGAGGGAGGCAACCATTAATATTTGTTCATAATATCGTTTAAAGTTATAAATAAACATATTTTTATTCAAATTTACATAAATATGATTGATTACAACAATATATTTGATAAAAAATTGGTAGAGATTTCCCGTAAGTTTGGCGAAAATTTGTCGGGAAGCGACGCGTCGATTGCCGGCATTTTGTTCAGTACTTTTGCGGGCTCAAATTCCATATATTACATGAATCTTAAAATAAATATTATAATCAGCATATCTTTAAGATAACCTTAATAACAACTGATTACGATTCGCAAAGATCGTAATCAGTTTGTGTAAAATTTCACGTATTATTGTTTACTTTTGATGCGAAATATTTTATTTTTCGACTTTATTTTTAAACGCGCATTTCATGCCAAAAAAATATATTTTTTTAATTATAGGTAGTCGCTCGGCGCCACGATTTAAAACTAATCGTAACGTCTGCTACAATGGATTCCAGTAAGTTTTCCATGTTTTTTGGAAATGTACCAACGTTTACTATTCCTGGAAGGACGTTTCCAGTTGAGACATTATTCTCAAAAAATCCAGTCGAAGATTATGTGGACGCTGCTGTAAAACAAGCTTTACAAATTCATTTACAGCCGATATCGGGAGATATTTTGATTTTTATGCCTGGACAAGAAGATATTGAAGTTACTTGCGAAGTATGAATGTATTTTTGTTGTTTTCAGAGGGAAATAAGTGCCATTTTTGTTGTTTTCTTTGTTGTAATCAATAAAAAATATGAGTTTCATTGTTGCAATCATCAATTTGTGAAACTTGTATATTTATATTCTTCATAGATTTTTCTTGTTTCAAATTGATATACATAAGGAATAGACTTTTTAAAATTAACGTCTTACCTTCAA
The DNA here is from genome assembly GCA_951394225.1 of Harpalus rufipes. NCBI lineage: Eukaryota > Metazoa > Arthropoda > Insecta > Coleoptera > Carabidae > Harpalus > Harpalus rufipes. The sequence goes on from OX596288.1 coordinate 832,126, forward strand.
CTTTTAAACGATTCGATATTTGCCACCCAAAATTGGGTAGAGATAGAAATTTACTTAGGGCACTATTCGATTCTACGTATTTTCTTATGTATATGTACCAATTTTCATATTTTTCTGTGTTAAGGTTTCTAAATAAACACACTATTAATAAAGTTCGTTATAAAAGGGCCCCCGCTTTCTAAACGGTCCATTTAAATAATATGGTCTATATGACAAAAAATGTTTAAAATTAAATTCTAGAGGGGGTTTGTCTTGAAAATTTTTCCGATTTCTTGACTTTGAAAATGTCGGTCCGTGTGATGTTAGTTTTCGTATATAAATGAACTAGCTTCTGAAAAAGTGGAAAAATTCCACTTTTTTTAAAATGAAACTTTAAAAATTCGCAGCGTCTGTGTTTATAATTATTAATTGACCAAATTTTGGGTGTATATGTAACTCGATCCATAGAATTCAAAAATCAATATGGCGAGTTTCTAACTCCACCCATTTTTGGGTGTAGTATCATTTCCGGCTAAACTATCAACTTTAGGAAAAAATGTTACATGACAAAAGTTGTTCAGAATTTAATTTTAGGTGGGGTTTGTTTGAAACTTTTTTTTATTTTATTAGCGAGAAGTGAAAAAAGATAGAAATTTATTAAGGTCACCAATCGATTCTACGTATTTTCTTACGTATATGTGCCAGGGCGTAAAGAGATCCACACATATACACAGACATCATCGTGAAAATGTTAAAATTGGATTCTATGGACCATACAACGTGGTCATTTACCAAATTTCGATATGCGATTTTTAGCACGATCCCTATATCTCCCTTACCAAGGGTAAGGGTAAAAAAAGTTTCAAACAAACATCCCCTAAAATTATATTCTGAACAACTTTTGTCATATAACATTTTTCTCTAAAGTTGATAATTTAGCCGGAAATGATACTACACCCAAAAATGGGTGGAGTTAGAAACTTGCCATATTGATTTTTGAAATCTATGGGTCGAGTTACATACACAACCAAAATTTGGTCTATTAATAATTATAAACACAGTCGCTGGGAATTTTTAAAGTTTCATTTTAAAAAAAGTGGAATTTTTCCACTTTTTCAGAAGCTAGTTCATTTATATACGAAAACTAACATCACACGGACCGACATTTTCAAAGTCAAGAAATCGGAAAAATTTTCAAGACAAACCCTCCCTAGAATTTAATTTTAAACATTTTTTGTCATATAGACTATATTGTTTAAATGAACCGTTTAGGAAGCGGGGACACTTTTAAAAGTCCGTTATAAAAGGGCCCCCGCTTCCTAAACGGTTCATTTAAATAATATAGTCTATATGACAAAAAATGTTTAAAATTAAATTCTAGGGGGGGTTTGTCTTGAAAATTTTTCCGATTTTTTAACTTTGAAAATGTCGGTCCGTGTGATGTTAGTTTTCGTATATAAATGAACTAGCTTCTAAAAAAGTGGAAAAATTCCACTTTTTTTAAAATGAAACTTTAAAAATTCACAGCGTCTGTGTTTATAGTTATTAATTGACCAAATTTTGGGTGTATATGTAACTCGACCCGTAGAATTCAAAAATCAATATAGCGAGTTTCTAACTCCACCCATTTTTGGGTGTAGTATCATTTCCGGCTAAACTATCTACTTTAGGAAAAAATGTTACATGACAAAAGTTGTTCAGAATTTAATTTTAGGGGGGGTTTGTTTGAAACTTTTTTTTTATTTTATTAGCAAGAAATGAAAAGAGATAGAAATTGATTAAGGCCACCAATCGATTCTATGTACTTTCTTACGTATATGTATCAGAGCGTAAAGAGATCCACATATACACACAGACATCATCGTGAAAATGTTAAAATTGGATTCTATGGACCATACAATAAATTAGTAAAACAATATTCATAGATACTCCTAGAATTAAATTAATAGAAAGATTTTTAAAATTGGTTTTCTACACTTTAAAATCATCAATTTGACAACTATTTAGTACTAAAATAAGCAGAAAAGTACGGTACTCGAGTTACGTACAAATAAATCTCGTATATCAATTTGATAAGTAGATGTTTCAACCCGGATTTCTCCGCATAAAATCCATTGATTTACTAACTTTTTGCTATCATTTTAACCGGAAAACTATGAAGAATCCATTTTTACAACAATACCAATAAAATATTACATATTTTTGGCACAAATTTCTCCATTTTTCGACTATGTTTAACAAAATATTGTGTAGGTTTTAGCTGAAAGACTTGGCGAAATAGAAAACGCCCCCCAATTAACAGTCCTTCCTATATATTCTCAACTACCATCAGATCTTCAAGCAAAAATCTTCCAAAAATCGCCGGAAGGTCTACGCAAATGCGTTGTAGCCACCAATATCGCAGAAACGTCTTTAACAGTGGATGGAATTATATTTGTAATTGATTCGGGATATTGTAAACTAAAAGTTTACAACCCTAGAATTGGCATGGACGCTTTACAAGTACAACAAATAAATGTTCAAGGTTGTTTTTATTGTTGTAATCATTTTGTTTGTAGATTTATCCGATAAGTCAAGCGAATGCTAACCAAAGATCTGGAAGGGCGGGACGTACAGGACCTGGACAAGCATTTAGATTGTACACTGAAAGACAATACAAAGATGAATTGCTTGTAATGACGGTTCCAGAAATTCAGCGGACCAATTTGGCAAACACTGTTTTATTACTGAAAAGTTTGGGGGTTCAGGATTTATTACAGTTCCATTTTATGGATCCACCACCTCAGGTAAACAAACAATTTTCAGACATTAAAAAAAGTTTAAGAAACATTTGGTGTTTTTGTTGTGCCACTCCTGTACGGTTAACAATACAAACTGGAGTCGCTGAAATATGGATTCTTCATAGTTTTCTGATCATTTTAGTACCAAACAGTTATTAAATCGATGCATAAAATCCGTTGAAATCCGGGTTCAAATATTTTCATAAAAGTTGTATAAAATTTGTTCCAAGTTTTCTTCACTTTCCAGCCATCGATTTTAACAATTTTTGATAGAAATCCACTCAGAATTTCCCGTAGATTACGAATTTCAACACCCCAAATCAATATTTTTAACGGTGTTCGAGTTACGCAACAAAATTTCGACTTACAAACATCAATTTAAATTTGTATGCATTTTCAGGACAATATATTGAATTCTTTGTATCAATTATGGATTCTGGGGGCGCTGGACAACACAGGGATGTTAACAGCTTTAGGTAGACAGATGGCCGAGTTTCCTTTAGACCCCCCGCAGTGTCAAATGTTGATTGTTAGCAGCCAAATGGGCTGTACAGCCGAAATTCTGATTATAGGTAAGTATATGTATATAAATATTTATATATTTGTTTACATTAATTATTTTTAGTGTCTATGCTGTCTGTTCCTTCGATTTTTTACCGGCCTAAAGGCCGTGAAGAAGAAGCAGATGGCGTGCGTGAAAAGTTCCAGGTACCGGAGTCCGATCATTTGACATATTTGAATGTCTACAATCAATGGAAGCAAAATAAGTAAGATATTACAAATATGTTTGTTTATCTTTTAAAATGTTTGTTGTCTTTTAGTTATTCTTCACATTGGTGTAATGACCATTTTATTCACATTAAAGCGATGCGCAAAGTTCGCGAAGTTCGTCAACAATTAAAAGACATCTTAGTACAACAGAAAATTGATATTAAGAGCTGTGGAACAGAATGGGACCTTGTCAGGAAATGTATTTGTTCTGGTAAGTAAATAAACAATAAACCAATTGTTGTTTTCTTTGTTGTAATCAATTAAAAAAAAATGAGTTTCATTGTTGTAATCAACAATTTGTGAAACTTGTATATTTATACTAGCTGACCCGGCAAACGTTGTTTTGCCATGTATGTTATTTTTAGGAAACATTTTTTTAGGTAAATAAAAATAATTATCTACCATATGTGTGCGGGGAAGTATTTATAATCGAATCAATTCCTCTATGTCTGTCGTCTATGAGTCTGCGAGTTTGTCTTCGTTCTAGTTGTCTTTGTTGATTTTGTTCATCTCGTGCCTCTTGTGATCGTTGTTCACGTAACTGCGACATTCTCGCACGCAAATTTGCATTGTCTTCTTGAATTTGTTCGCTTGATCTTCGTGCTCTTAAATCTCGCACGGCTATGGAACTACTCGTTCGACGACTCAAATTGGCCCCTTTGCGCTTTTTTGGCATTGCTGACTGTACATATAAATAAATGAAGTTAAAAAACTGAAACGGGTAAAAAAATTTGTTTATATTTGATAAGCTTTATCAACTGTTAATAAATGATTTTTTATCATCACAGGATTTAATAAATATTTTTGAACAGTCAAATTTATTGAGTACATTTTACAAATTGTTAATAAATATTTATTAATGGTTAATTCTTGCAAAGAAAATAAAACTTTTTAATTATCAAATAAAAAGTAAGGGTTGATCGTAGAGGGGTGAAAATTTAGGGTTGCATGTATTTTTGTATGATGTATCATAAAAAAATGAAAACAAAAAATTTTGTCTGAAAATATAAAAAAAAAAATTAAGGGGTGGACCACCCTTAACATTTAGGGGGATGAAAAATAGATGTTGTTCGATTCTCCCCCCTGACTAATATCCTCGCTAAGGATCACGAAAATCGGTCGAGCCGTTTCGGAGGAGTTCGATTACGCACCCCGTGACAGAAGAATTTTATATATTAGATTCTTCATAGTTTTTTCTTGTTTCAAATTGATATACATAAGGAATCGATTTTTTAAAATTAACGTTTTACATACAATTCTTAAACGGTTTGATATTTACTACCCAAAATTGGGTAGAGATAGAAATTTACTAAAGCCACCAAATCGATTCTACATATTTTCTAATGTATATGTACCAATTTTCATATTTTTTTGTGTAGAGGTTTCTAAATAAACACACTTTGAATACCCCGCAAATGTCTGATAATTTTGTCGGCAACCGTTGCGTCGGTCGCCCACTAAAATTCTATAATTTTACGGCAAATACAAATTAGGATATTCACTATATACTTCAAAGGAAATTTACAAAAATTGGTATACATATGTATTTTAATCCGGGGAATCCATTTTTGATAAAATTAAAACCATACCTCCCGCCAATTAATGAGGCGTTATTAGTTACCCAAAAATGGGTGAAGGTACAAATTTTTAAACCCAGTTTTCTACACTTTATAACCATCAATTTAACAACTATTTCGTACTAAAATAATCAGAAAAGCTTGCAGAATACATATTTTGTTGTTTCACTCAAATATTTCATACGGTACTCGAGTTACGTTCAAAAAAACTCATGTAACTTACAACAAATTTCAACAAAATTTGATCCTCACAATCTTTATTTTCTAATAAAATACAACAATTTATTTCGTTTCTAGCATATTTCCATCAAGCTGCGCGCCTAAAAGGCATCGGCGAGTACGTCAACCTCCGTACCGGAATGCCATGTCATCTCCATCCAACATCCGCTCTCTTCGGCCTTGGAAACACGCCAGACTACGTCGTCTACCACGAGTTGGTGATGACTGCAAGAGAATACATGCAGTGTGTGACTGCAGTGGATGGACATTGGTTGGCTGAACTTGGACCAATGTTCTTCGCTGTTAAAGAAACTGGAAGATCTGGACGCTCGAAACGGCGTCACGCTGCTGAACAGCTCCAAGAAATGGAAGAACAGATGAAGGAAGCTCAGAAGGAAATGATTTCGAGGAAGGAGGACCAAGAAAGGAAAGAGAAAGGGATGCAGAAAGGGCAGGAAGTTATACAAGCTGGGGCTACTCCTAGAAGGACTCCTCAGAGGCTTGGCTTATAAATATATAATGACATGTAAATTAGAGCGTTAATACAACTTAATTTTGTATAAAAACACGTTTTCAATAAATAGAAATATTCTTTATTCAACATATTTTTAATAAAACATAATTAATATTCAAAGTTCACAATATATTTAAATCATGAATTTGACGCGCGTTTGACTAGCGTAGTACTCGTCAGCCATGCCAAGCGACTGCATTAATTCATTTGTTATAAACAACAATATAGTTGATGTTGTGTTTACAGTGAATATTTGGTGAAAATTTGTGCAGAAATACAACGAAATAAAAGGTAAATTATATATTATTCGATTCAGGAAAACTTGCCGGTCATTTTGAAGTATAATTCATGCCTGGGCTAGAAATATATTGTTGATTATCTGTGAAAATTGTTTCGCCGGTAAACAATACCAGAACAGCAATGATGGAATTTTGTAAGTAATTTTTTTTTTTTTTCAATGTATTGTTGAATGGAATCATATTTTAAGTGTTTTGTGTATGTCTGTGAATATGTGGGACGCCCAAATAAAGAACGAATGTAGTATGGGATGTGTTGAATAAGTTTGTTTAGGTTAATAAATAGTCGCAATTTTGTCTGTAAATTTCCCCTTTGTTAGTTTATAAATTAATAAATAGTCAATATTTGATTGTAATTCTGTTTGTTTGAGTCTGTTACAGATATGAAATGTCGTTTGCTGTAGAGAAATCGAAGATACAAGATAAGAATTCAACCGAGTGTCGAAGAATATTCCAAGAAATATTAGGTATTCTGTGTCTGTCTGTCTGTCTATCTGTATGTGTGGGACGCCCAATGAATGTTGAGAATGAGAATTAATGTGGTTTCCTTTGTTAGGTTCAACCTAATAAATAATTTAAAAATAATTCTAATTCTTTCCGTTTGAGTCTGTTACAGATACAAACTCATTTTGGATGCGGCAGTTGTGTAAGAAACATCCAGACAATTCTACATTTCTATTGCTGGACAAACGGAAGAATATCCCAGAAAATATTAAGTATTGTGTGACTGTTTGTGTGCGTGGGACGCCCTAATGAATGGTAGAATGTATTGTGGTTTTCCTTTGATAGGCCCTAGTAGTTTTCAGGTTAATAAATATTCCAAATTTTGTTCTAATTACTAGTGTATAAGTCTGTTACAGATATGAAATTAATTCGCCGCTTCTTCCAGAGCAGAGCGACATGGAAAATAAGGTAAAATTTATAAATTCAATCCGGTAATAAAATATTAATATATGAAATATTTCCAGTCGTGGTCATCGGCAAATCCTGGAGATGCTACAGCCGCTTCTTCCAGACCAACTAGAGATATATTTAATTCATAAGATTTATTGTAATTTATTTATATTTAGTTTTAAGATGCATTGTTAACTTACTGTTGTAAAAGAAAAAAAAATCTTAGGCCCGGTTGCATAAAACATTGTTAACTTTTATCACGTTGTTAACTTTCCAATGTATTTTTGATACGTATCCATGGTTAGAATATGTAGTTAAATACATAATCAGCTAACAATGTTTTGTGCAACTAGCCCCCAGTGTTTTATTATATATATATTCTTCGTTTTTTTGATGTAAAAACATTCTTTAAACTTTTCTAAATTGATTGTCACTTCAAATTTTCGGTTTAAACCTTTCAAATCGTCAAAAAAGCGAGGAAAAAATTTGGAAATTTTTTACCCTAAAACGTCCCTACGCAATTTTTTTTTTGGTCTTTGCACAAAAATGCGATTTTCTCGCTTCCTATTGACTTTTTTGGGACAAACGATACACCATTAGATTCCTTGAAGTCTCCTCTACAATTTGAGTATAAATTTATTGCATAAATTTTACTTTTATACAATTGATTTGAATATTGGAGAGCGCGACATTTTTCCGATTTGTAGGTTATCTGTCAGAGTTCCGCGCAACAGCTCGCGCTATTCGCCGGGTAAAGTCTCCGTAAATATGATATTTTAAAGGACAGCAAGTGTATTATTTAATAATATAAACATTTAATAGTGTTTTACATTCATAGTTTGTGTATATATAGTGATATAATTTAATGTTTCATAGTTGTTATTGTTTGTGTTGGTGAATCGACCAAAATTTCCTTCCATTACCTAAATTCTATAATATTTCATTATTACCGATGTCTGTGTACAAAGTAGATTGGCACACCCAGCAATGGGTAAAAAGCCGTGAAGATATATTTATTTGTTTTAATTCTATTCATCTATTCGAAGTTTTTGCGCGTAGTTCTTAAACAGTGAAAAATTTAATAGAAATAGTTATCATTTTTGGTAAGTACATCCCAAAATTTATATGAAATGTTTATATATCAACCATTCTAATTCAAAAAAATTGTTTATAAGTTTAAACGGTAAATATTCAATACAAATAGTTATTATTTTTCATCATATTAATAAAAATATTAGTAGTCGTTTTTTTATTCCGTTAAATGCAGTGTTTAAAAAGAGAAATCAATATTGTTCAATTTACAATAAATATAATATATTTAATTAATATTCAAAGTTAACAATATATTTAAATCATGAATTTGACGCGCGTTTGACTAGCACAGTACTTGCCAGACATGCCAAGCGGCTGCATTAATTCATTTGTTTTAAACAACAATATAGTTGATGTTGTGTACAGTGACTATTTGGTGAAAATTTGTGCAGAAATACAACGAGATAAAAGGTAAATTATATATTACTTGATTCGGGAAAACTTGCCGGTCATTTTGAAGTATAATTCATGCCTGGGCTAGAAATATATTGTTGATTATCTGTGAAAATTGTTTCGCCGGTAAACAATATAAGAGCAGCAATGATGGAATTTTATAAGTAATTTTTAATTTTTCAATGTATTGTTGAATGAAATCGTGTTTTGTGCATGTTTAAATATGTGGGACATCCAAAATAATTCATAATTCAAATCAAATATACCACAAAATTTCTTGAAATCTGATTGGTTAAATCAACAGTTGTCGTTATTGATTTTCGCCGATTTACACGATACATTAACGTACTTCCTTACAACACAACATTAAAAAATAGTTCACGATTTTCACCATAGAGTACACTAGTAATATTGAATTGGATTAACAATTTTAAGAAAATCCATTTTATAGCTAAACTAAACATATTTCGTCAGATAAAAAATATTTTGTTACAAACTATTATAAATTATATCATAATTCTATAATTTTAAATATCTGAGGAAGCGTAAAAATAATTATAAATACTTTGTAAGATTTTCACGCATGTAGTACTACAGATGTCAGTATAGATATATCAGATATGTTTTTAATCGTTTGTGCTGTGCAAAATGTCTGTAAATAAGTTTATGCATCCTCGAAATATATATAAAAATCCGCCTAACTTTAAGCAAATGGCTATAGACTACCCAGAATTTAGAAAATACGTGAAACAGGTACAATTTTCAAGATAATTTGTGTTGTGATTTTGACAGTGTTGTATAGGATATTACAGGTAAAATTCGTATAGATTTTAAAGATAATGATACTTTAAAATGTTTAACACAAACTCTGCTAAAAAAAGATTTCGATTTGGATGTATTTATACCTCCAAATCGCTTAATTCCGACCGTTCCTTTAAGGTTAAATTACATACTTTGGATAGAAGATTTGTTAAGTATTACTCAAAGTAATCAAACAATACGAGGTATAGATATAGGTATGTATATTTTTTATTATTTATTTGTGTTTACATATTATATTTAGGTACAGGTGCTAGTTGTATATATCCATTGTTATGCGCAAAGAAGAATAAATGGCAGATGTTAGCGTCTGAAATAGATGAAGAAAGTTTTGGACACGCTCAAAAAAACGTCGAAAAAAATAATTTACAGCATTTAATAACAGGTAGGTCACATATTTTATCATAAATCATTTCATAATTATTATTTTTTTGTAGTTATTCAACCAAAAGATCATTTACTTACCGATATAATTGATAAAAATATAACTTACGATTTTTGCATGTGCAATCCGCCGTTTTTTTGTTGTGTAGACGATTTAGACCCTTATAATAAATCGAGAAAAAGTCGACCTTTACCTAGAAATGCATTAAGCGGAAGTGTAATCGAAACAGTTAGTGATGGGGGCGAAATAGAATTTATTAGTAAATTAATTCATGAATCTGTCCAAATAAAAACACAAATAAATATTTTTACAACAATGGTGGGACATAAAAGTAGTTTACCGGCACTAAAAACCATTTTAAGAAATGTAGATGTTGTTAGTTTTAAGCAAAGCGAATTTCATCAAGGTCACACAACTCGCTGGGGTCTATCCTGGACATTTCTCGATTTAGATTTGACAAAATTACCCGAAACTATTAAAAAATCACTTAAAAAAAAGTCAAAACCTCCTCAAAAATTCATCCTACCTTCAAATTACAAAAACTTTAAAGATATTACTTCAAAAACAATAGAATTATTCCAAACTTTAAATTTAACTTATGAGGAAATAAAAAAGAATAATTTCATGATTGCATTTCACTTAATCGCGCGGGAAAATACTTGGTCGAATCAACGGCGAAAAAGGCGGGAAAACAACAGGAAAAAAGACACATCGGATATACTAAATAAATCGTTTGTTTCTACAAGTGATTGTAATGATTCATTCATCAGCACTGATGATGAAAATGATAAAAAACGACCGCGGGATGATTCAGATGATGAATTATGTGTGAAGAAAATGAAGATAAGTGATGAAGAAGATGTTTTGTTAAAGTTTACTTGTATTATACGTAAATTGAGCGACGAATTTCATCTTGAAATGTCGTATATTTGTGGAACTGCAAATAAAGATGCTGTACATCAAGTTATGCAATATTTTAAAAACAATTTTAAATAAATATTGACAATTGTATTATTTTTAATAAAGAATTAATGTTATATTGTTGTTTTTATACATTAATATACATATCACAGTCTCCTGTTGTTGACAGAAAACAACATTAAATACTTTTATTAACAACAAAATTAAAATAATTTGAGATCTAATTATAAATATATACATTAATATACATAATTACATCATAAACAAACAGCGTGAATGATACGTTATTTCATCCCTATAAACAAGTTTTAAATTTGGCACTAGAATTCAAAACTTTAAAAATACATAACCTCCAATATGGAGTATAAATTTCTATATATACATAAGTCCCATATTTTAAGTTCTAATTTGCACAAACGGCCTTCAAACTAACCTAAATTCGATTGCACAAATATAAAAATGGCAACAAATTAAGAATCTTTTAAGATTTGTTATGAACCATAGTTCAAAATTTGCAAAAATGGCCCTAATATACAAGAATCACAGCGCTCAATATACTTTTATTAACCCTCCCTCAACTGCGTAACACACAATGCGTCTTCCCTTCTTCCGTAAGCGAATGCACCAAATGCTTCCAATCTTCAATTCTCGGAGCACATCTTAAAGTTAATTCACCAAGTTTTCGTCGCGCCATAAACACAAATTCACCAGTGCCATGGTTTACACCACAATGTCTTGCCACTTTTACACTAATTTCGTTGGTTTCTTCGGGGATGTCTTCGATTTCGTTGTCGATGTCGTTTGTGTAGCCATCATCAGTTGCATGGCGGATTAATTTCGTTGTATGGATACGTAACTCGGATATATCGCGGGTATAGTCGTTTTCAACGGCTGCTATAATGCCACGGGTTACTAGAAAGAAAAAAAGAATTTAACAATCAAATGACGTTTGTTTAAACAACTTTTTATCCCGCGTCTTCCATTTGCACATTTCTTTGAATCTGATTGGTCAATCGATTTGTTGTTAGTATTGATTTTCTCCCATTTACACGATACAACAACGTACTTTGTTACAACAAAACATTAATAAATAGTTTATAATTATCATCACAGATTGCAGCAGTAGTCTCGTTTTGGATTAACAAATTCCAGAAAAATCATTTTCTGACTAAACTAGCGACTTATCGACAAAATTTGTTAAATAGAAATTGATTATAATTAAAAATAAAGGGGAGTTTTGTTGAAGATTTTTTTTATTTTCGTTTTTGTTTCAAAGATAATGAGTAGAACGAATATTTGTTTATTATATGCAGGGAAAATTTTATACAAAGAAATTTTCTAAATAAACTTCTATTATTTTTTAATTTTAAATATGTTTTAGATAATAATTTATTTTATTATGTTTTGTTTTTGAGAAAATGATTTATTTGTGATTGCATTTATATCTCTACAGATAAAGAATAAATAAAAAGGATTAATATATTAATAACTAAAATATATTATTTTGAGCAAATTTTATTTGAAACTTTTTTCAATTTAATGCCCTAGTTTTGAGATATTAACTTCTGAAAATACATATAAAAATATTAACAAATGTCAGTGATTGTTTATAATTTTATGCAATAGATGGCTATACTGATATTGTATTGGATTTATTGACGAACAAAATGCTAATTTTTGGCTTTATTTATTTTTTAAACAAGTTTACTAAAAAAAGAATTATTAAATTTAAATCAAAAATAATAATATATAGGGGGAAGTTATGTCCGGTATGTTGCCTGCCTGACAATCACGTAATTCATTTGTTATTGTTTATTACGGAGCGTGTTTTTAGTAAGTGCACATTGTTGCGTAGTTTTTTAAAGTTTTTTTGTGGTAAAACTATAAGTATAAACAATAAATTATATATAAATCGATTCTGTGTTCGTTCGTGGACATTATAGTGTATAATTTGTGTAGTGAATCAAACTTTTTTTTGTGTTTGTGAGTGATGGAAAATTTGGTCCGCTACAAACTACGGTGCTATGGAGAACACGGTAAGTACAATTATTTCCGTTTTAAATAAATATAGAAAACAATATTGCAAATAGAATAAATTTAACATAAATTTGACTCATTTCTAAAACAATCCTTGTTTGTATTGTACGTTGCTACATCAACTGATATAAATCAGTGATTCTCAAACTTTGAGAATCACTGAAATAAATTGATATATTCATTATTAAAAGTAGATCAAATGTATTAACAGTTATTAAAAGAAGCATATATAAATAAGTGAAAGCTTACGGTTTTAATTAATTAACACTTGAAGAAACACAAGTTACAAGAAATTAATTAATTTTTTGTCGGTGTAAACTCACCTAAATCACTTGTACAAAAAGCGTGAGCGAGTTCTTCTCCTGTACATGGACGACATTCTAGAAATAAAAATAAATAATTAGAAATACATTTAAATAGTTTTATTTATAATAATATTAAGTGCTTTCTATTTATAAGTTTACAATTTTTACTATATTTCATTTCACGTAAGAAAATAGAAGATGGCACAATTCCATATATAGTTTGTTTCACGAAAGATGGCAATTCAAGGTCTTTATTAACCGTATGGTGTAATATTAGAGATAACCTTGACAAAAACCATGGAATAATAATTTGATTTAAATGTCAACGTCACTGAGTAAATATTAGCAGAGTGTCTGGTCGCGAATCTGGGAACCCGGGTTCGATCCCGACCGACGCCAAAAATTACATCGATTTTAATGGCACAAAATTGACCCCTGTGGTGCACTCTCCACGCCAGCTATTGGTGCCCGTGAGGTGACGCCTGGTAAGCGCCCACACGGTACAAATATTCCATCATTACCGATATCTGTACAAATCAGACTGGCACACCCAGCAATGGGTAATATGCCGTGATGAAATATTTATTTATTTATATTTATAACTCTACGACATACGTCCAATAATCTTTCTCTTTCTAACATGAAATATTTCTAAGCTACTACTGTACTAAGTGTTTATGTATTCTTCGAACAAGTGACCTTGTATAGATCTTTCGTGAACCAAAGTATAGAAAATTTCTGTTAAAATCTTCAAACTAGGGTACTTCCGGTTCACCCATTATAACCAAAATCTAATCAACTCTTTATATAGACGTACAAAAAAGGAATACAAAAGAATTATAATCTTTTGAATTGTAGTTATCGAAGAATACAAACAACATCGTAAAAATAGTAATATCGTATTTTAGGGCCTCTGAAACGTGCTTATTTATTAAAAACTCAACAATACCTTTTTACCTCAAAGATGATGGTAAAAATGCAAAACATTTTTTAATTAATAGTTGTTAATAAAATCTATTAGACTTTTTACAATATTGTAAACTTTGATTTTCTTGTTATTCCGAACGATTTTCACATAGTCACTTTAAACATATGTATAATCTTTCCCACGATAAATGTCTTGAACATATAACATAAACCACATGTGATCTTAGCTTCCATATGTGTATTTAGTTTGTATATCTATCTCGGTTTTATTGTTAAATAAAGCTGTATTAACTGAAGATATTTTTTGAATGGGTCACCGAAATTCGCGTATATTGTTATAATCTCACTGAGAATAATGGCAAATTATTTCAACTAAGTTTAAATGTAGTTACTAGTACATATTCTTACCTTCATTTGGGTCATAACCCTTGGAGACGACTTCCAAATCATATTCAATTCCCATGATTTTTTTCTTGGCAACATCTCCACTAGCTTCGACATAAAGAGCCACTTGACCCCCCCTGGACATAAAACATGGGGTCGGTCCATCTCCATTGGCTTGTAGAGGCACTAAAGATCTAGGCGCCTCCAGGTAAAGTCTTGGAGAAGGCTGTGGTCCTTGATGTGTGGATTTTATACAAGCTCTGAAATCTTTTCCACTTGGAAGTCGTAAAAGAACTCGTAGTGCGCCCATGGGGTACAGCCAACGAATATTGCCAGTGGGGCACCGAAGATAAATAGGTGTTATGGTGTGTGGAATGGACGAAAGACCACTAAAAGAAAGAAATATTTACATTAATGTAATTTATTATTATTTTACAAGTAAAAATACAACAATAACAATAAGTTTTACGGAATCTACAGGTTAAATTATGTATGAATTAGCTTAAAATACTCAAAATTAACTTATTTTATACTTATCAGCTGTTTGACAATCAAATGACGTTTGTTTGAACAATTTTTTATCCCGCGTCTTCCTTATGCAAATATCTTTGAATCTGATTGGTCAATCGATTTGTTGCTAGTATTGATTTTCTCCCATTTACACGATACAACAACGTACTTTGTTACAACAAAACATTAAAAAATAGTTCATAATTATCATCATAGATTGCAGCAATAGTCTCGTTTTGGATTAACAAATTCTAGAAAAATCATTTTCTGGCTAAACTAGCGACTTTTCGACAAAATTTGTTAAATAGAAATTGATTATAATTAAAAATAAAGGGGAGTTTTGTTGAAGCTTTTTTTTATTTTGGCTTTTGTGTCAGAGATAATGAGTAGAATGAAAATTTGTTTAATATATGTAGGGTAATGCTATCGACAAATTTGTACCTTCACACATTTTTGGGCAACAAATAGTCACTCACTAATTGGCGGGGGGTAACATATTTAAAAATATATAATATATTATATTCTATTATTAATATTATTAATTTTTTAACTGTTTGGAGAATAATGTATTCTTTAAAATTTATAATAAATGTCAATAAATGATATTTAACTGCGTTTTTTCAAGAAAAACTGTTAAAAGTTTTACACACACACAGACACGCACACACACACACACACACACACACACACACACATTTTTTCCTATTTATTATTGCTATGTTCATATACCGCACAAAATTTAAATTTAGTGTACTGCGCATGACCACTTTTATTGATTTTTGGATCTCGTGACGTCACAAACGATCCATTCCATGCCTGTCGATACAATTTTTTTGCCATGTATTGTTTATATGGGCATTTAGGGGCATCGTATAAACAGGCCCCTTAAAGAAGGCGTCTGCACTGGAATTTATTTAAACAAATAATACCAAAAAAATTCTAGAAATATGATTGGTCAATTTGAAAAAACTCATTATTATTGATTTTCGCCGATTTACACGGTACAACAACGTACTTTGTTACAACAAAACATTAATAAATAGTTTATAATTATCATCATAGATTGCAGCAGTAATCTCGTTTTGGATAAACAAATTCGAGAAAATTCATTTTCTGGCTAAACTAGCGACTTTTCGACAAAATATGTTAAATAGAAATTGATTATAATTAAAAATAAAGGGGAGTTTTGTTGAAGCTTTTTTTTATTTTGGCTTTAATTTTAGAGATAATGAACAGAACTAATATTTGTTTATTATATGCAGGGAAAATTTTATACAAAGAAATTTTCTAAATAAACTTCTATTATTTTTTAGTTTTAAATATGTTTCAAGCTAATATTTTATTTTATTTATATTTTGTTTTTGAGAAAATGATTTATTTGTGTATGCATTTATATCTCTACAGATAAAGAATAAATAAAAAGGATTAATATATTAATAACTAAAATATATTATTTTGAGAAAATTTTATTTGAAACTTTTTTCAATTTAATGCCCTAGTTTTGAGATATTAATTTCTGAAAATACATATAAAAATATTGACAAATGTCAGTGATTGTTTATAATTTTATGCAATAGATGGCCATACTGAGATTGTATTGGATTTATTGATAAATAAATTGTTAATTTTTGGCTTTATTATTTATTTTTTAAAAAAGTTTATTTGAAGAAAATTATTCTGAATTAAAAGTTACATAATATGTCCATAAATGGGTGGAGATATAATTCCAAAAAATATAATTCTTTCGTATTCCTCTTTCTTTCATCCATATGATCATATTTAGAAATTTTTTTTAAAGGATCTGCTACTTCCGGTTGTCCAATTATTAGCAAAACCTTTTCAGCTCTTCCCAGTAATGTCCGATTGAGAAATACGTAGTTAAACAGATATTAAGTATATTTTTTGAGAAATCGTCCTTCCAACAGACAGACATCGTCGTAAAAATATTAAAATCGGATTGTAGGGACCTTAAGACGTGCTTAATTATTAAAATCTGGATTTTTAGCATGAATCCAATACCTCTCTTAGCGAGAGGTAAAAATATTTGTCAAGAAATACTGAAGGATTTTATTTCAACAACTTTATCTTAATTAAAAACTAGATAAAAAAACTATAATTATATGGTCTATTCGAGAACTACTTTCTATAGAGTTAATAACACACTATACTCAATAACTCATTTTAGTAGACGTCAATTATTTTATTGTGCATGTACTCATTAAATAATGCATGTTAATTAATTCAAATAGAGTGTTAAATAGTAATTTTCGCTTTTTTTAACACTTCCTTTGCGTAAGACCAAATTGATTTAATCGGATATCCTAATATGATTGATTGATTCAATTTATGTATTTATAAGTTCACCCTTCCTAAAAATATCTGCATAGAATCAAACTTGATTATAATAAAATTTAAAACGTTGACAAGACAATTTTGAATGTTTTATAACCTTGATGACAGAAAAATTATCTTAATCTTCCTCTAATATATTTATCTTAAAAATCAATGAATATTTTAATAATTTAACTTGATATACTACCAAAAAATCGATACCCTATCAGCCTATTTAGTAATTGGGAAAAAGGAAAACGTTTCTTCATGAAAATATTTATGTAAAACGGTTAATCGATCGTTATGGTAATATTTGGGTACCTAGCAATCACGAAAGCTTTTTAAGATAATATACTTTTATTGGCAATATTTAAGATGCTATCTGTATACGTTAACATGACATGAATATCAAAAAGTATTAATAAGATTGGCAAATTATTTTAAACACATATTTTGGTATGTATAGGAAATTTATAAATTGTAAACATATCATGTACGTAAAACCATATAAAATATTATGAAGTATAAAACATTTAATCTATATCTAGGAAAGTGGTCTATCAAGTATAAAATCTATTGCAAAACATAATATAGATTTCCAATTACCTCGTTCGCGTGTCTAGAAAAACAAATTTAATATCTAGATTTTTCAAGCCGCACCTAATATAGACTACTTTCACTAAGCTATTGCCCTAGCAACAAAAAATAAACAAGTATTGTTTGCACACTATTTTTTTTTATTTTCTAAAGAAAATTAAACACTAGTCAATTTATGTAATCGTACCCTCTGAAAAAAATATGTTGAGCAAGAAGAAATAAATTTTTAGATTACAATAGTTAAGACTATATTTGGGCAATTTTTTATTTTATGTATTATTAAAGTGTACTGGATTTAAATATATATTGTTATTACCTAAATTTATCATTTTAACAATAATCTACGGGCAAATATATGACAACAGACACGTGCTAGTAGTATATTAAAAACAAGAATAAATAAACTTCTGGATGCTATGATTATGACTCCAATTCAACAAATTTTGATATGGTGTATTAATAGAGTGTATAGAACTTGAATACTTTGCTTATAATAAAAGTTTTAAGGTTTAATAATAATTTATTTGCAAATAAACCATTGTCTGCATGTGACAAATGTTTTCGTTTTTAATAATTCGCAAATTTATTAAAGTAATAAAATTTAAGATGGCAATTAATTGAGTATATTGTCAGTTACCTTTACCCTCAGTTTTATAGATAATACTAACATAAATATTGTATTATTTACTGTCGGAACGAAAAATGTTGGGCCTTGTCTTTTGTCATATATTTGCCCGTAGATTATTGTTTAAATGAGAAATTTAGTTAATAACATTGTATTTAAATCCAGTACACTTTATTATTAATACATAAATTGCTGTTAATATGTTTATTTCAGAGGGTACGGATACATTTGGGGTTGGGCTCGTATATAGGTATTTAAGTTAACGAAAATTAAATGGCGGGAGGTATTGTGCTAGCCACATCTTATTTTCATTGTGGTTAAAGCCGGATATTGTTAAAATATTATCAACATATCATAAAAGTAATTAACGATATTTTTTACTGTAAAATAATTTAAAAACCACATAAGATACCACATAATGTGTTTTGCGTGTATATGTGTGTGTGTTTCCTCTGATACAAAGATTATAAACTCCTACAATCATTAAGTAAATCATGGACTAATTGTTTGATTAAGACAGCTGCTAAATGCGTCATATTTAAAATTATACACAAGACATGCATGATTTCATACAGCAAAATTAACTTATTTCACTTTCAAAAATTGTTATTCTGGTTAATTTTTATTAAAATAAATGTAAGATTTTTATACAGTCGCTCTAATTTTGTCGCATCTTCTTCAGGGAATAAACAACAAATCAATAAATATATGAATAAATTATTAACAAATACATTGGCAACAGGTAACCATGTTGACAAACTCCAACATATTTAATATAGGAAGCCATGCTCGACTAAGATCTAAACCGCCACAATGATTGAGAATTCTTGGTCCAACACTTTATATATGAAGTATGATTCATCAAGCATCTTTTACATTTCTGGGAAATAATTATTGCACTTAATGTCGGTTTTAAAACCAACATAAAAATTTAAATCAACCTCTAATTGCTTTTTAACTACCGTAAAAATTTAAATACGAATTCATACCCCTGAGCAAAATACATTTTTCATTTGTAATCATCTTAATTATGAAAAAAAACACAGATTTCTTGGCTACAGTACACAGTAACAAACGAAACGGTTTCTACGGAGTCCATTCCACAGGTGTTCAAAAGGACTTATAAGGACTGTAGTTAAAATACATATAAGGTTAAATTGAATAAGATACGTGGATGTATGTACAGAAGAACACCTGTGTGTTGCTATTGTAGACGTAGGACTGTGGTTTAATAGATCGTTTTGTGAGAGAAAAATCCTGGTTTTAGTTTTGAACATATGTTCAATGTATTCCTTATGCGTATCATTGAATATTCGTTATAACCAAGTTTTGCAATAAACTGTATATACCTTTGATTAAAGATTTTTTTAAAGAATCTGCTACTTCCGGTTGTCCAATTGAGAAATACATAGTTAAACAAATATTAAGTCTTATATAGTTTTTGAGAAATCATCCTTCGACACCCCCACACAGACATCATCGTAAAACTGTTAAAATCGGATTGTAGGTACCTCAAAACGTGCTTATTCACTAAAATCTATATGCTATTTTTAGCTACCTCTATTAGCGAGAGGTAAAAATTCTCCCATTTTTCATCACTTTGCTCTCATTTCTCCTCCTACATAAAACCATTTCTTCCTGGAGCAATCTCTATCCTTGTCCCGCAAGATTCGTCTCTCTCTTTCTTATAGCACGTGTAGCCTGCAGTGTTGAAGTTCTTGCGTTGCTGTGGTAATCAGAAGAAAGCAGTGGTCCAGTTGGAAACTGACCATTCGAAGCGGGCGACCATACCAAGATCTGGTCTGGGAGTCTGTGGCTTGTGCTACACTCATTTCAATGTTTTGCATGGTAGATTTTGTTTTGTCAGCCAACTAGATTAGGAATGTAATATGTTTTTTTTATTTCAAAATATACAGTACTTTTACTTTGGAATAGTTTAGTTGAAGGAAAATTTGAATATAGGTACTGTTAGATTTTATACAACAAAACACACGCTGCTTCCCCAAGCTTCTACTACAATTGACGAAAATGCCACTGTTGCGTCATCCAATTATTTAAACGTTAAAATACGACTTTAAACCCAAGCCATGCTTAAAATTCTTATGTTAACCTTGTATTATAAATTCCTTTAGGCGTTTTGAGACCACTTCAAAAGGTGGGTTATAATTACAAACCATTTTCTGCGTACCGCATCTTAGAGCAAAGATTTTACCCTTCCTTTAACACAGAAAGATATTAAATACTTTAAAAGAAAATATTTACAACCGTTGTCACAACATAAATCTCAAACTTTGTAGAAATTTCAGGTAGAAATTTTGACGTCTCCAGTTTCCAAGGAGATAAATAAATAAATCCAACTAAAATTTTGACCATAATATATTGACTGGGTGCCTAGCAACAAGGAAGTGCAAGCAATTATTATTGGATCAAACTTTAATTTTAGATTGACATGGATAAGAAACGTTGAAAGAATTAATCATTTTCTCTGTTGGATATCATTCGTGAACATGACTTTGTATTTCTTAGAATACAATGCATTTATATTAGTATAAACGTGGGTGGTTATGAATAAATAAATAATAAAAGGATTCGATATTAAAAATGGATCTTCAAACATTCTAGCGATATTTTTCATACAAAACTAATATAATTTTCCTTTGATTTGTTTACAATTTTTTTTTGAAATATGTTTGTAACGGTTATTCATTCCTTTTTTTGTTGTTGCTATGGCAACATCCTGCGTGGGTTTTGTGAAGAATATTTCAATTGTTTTGAACAATTGCATACTGTTTGAACATTGACATATACATAGTACCATCACGCCCACAAAAAACAAACATAAAAAATATTGAGTAATAATTTTCTTTTTAATGTTTATATACTCATCTATTATGAAAAAAACTATAGCAATACGTTTTAAATAAATGCCGTTTATACTTATATTCTGAATAAATTTACATGTAATTAAACTTGTACATAGCTATTTATGTACCAAGGTCGAATAATATATTTACATGTATTTACATACAAAAACATTTTTTTACGTAAACTATCTCCACGAACAATAATATGAACCTTCATCCACCTTATTTTGGGTGTGGCAAATATAATGCACACCTGAACTAAACTGAAATGTATCTGTCTTCCAGCAAAGTTAAATATCTATAATTTATGAACAAATGACACGTTGTACAAGATGGCTTGAAGGATTTGAACCGCGAAACTGCCGACCTAAAGCGATTTAACCACACGGACAGGTACGCCTTCATACATTTGGAAAAAATGGAATCGTGATTGTATATAAGTCCATTCACCTTAAGAAATAAAAATAATAGTATTTACTGTTATTTTCGTAAGATGTACAATGCATATATTTGACTTGTTATTTTTATTGTAACTTATTATAAAATAGTGTGACACACATTCTGGGTTTATTTTAAAAAGTCCCGGGATTGGGCCTTCAACCTCCGTAAAATTTCGCCTTTGCCAAAAACTTGATAATAATTCGTTGCTCCACGGAGACATGCCCTTCTTGTTCGCTCGTGGTTTTCTTTAATACTAAAGAGACCTAAACGAATTGGGATTATATGTACCCCATTTCTAACAGCCCAAACTACCTGCTAATCAACTCCATACGGGTCTATGACCCCTAGGGAATTTAAAAAAAAAAATCAGTATATTTGATTCACCCTCGTACAAAATACACTTTTTAGTTTTTAAGTTAGCCTGTGCTGGTGTATTGGTAAATTCTTTATTGTTGGTTGTGGGTGTTTAATAAATTTAATAGTCCATATTTTTGAATAGAAATGTTTTCAAGTCCATTAGAGATAAAGAAATATTTAATAAATATTGACAAAGAATGAAAATATAAAATAAAATTTACGATTGAATTTACGACATAAGTACATACACCTGAGCAATTTTACGATATAAAATAATTAAACAATTATTTGAAATTGAAATTCAATCAATGTTTTATTTCATTTTTATAGTTATTTCAAAATGTAATTAAAAGTAATTGCAAAATTTGCTACGCCATTAGTTAAACAAATATATAATTTTAATTTTTAAAATATTCTTTAATACGTCCCCTGTACAACACTTTCCACTGAGACTTTAGGGCTTATTAATTAATATTATTACGGACCTGTAATCATATGCACGGAAATATAAATTTATTTCAAGGTATTTCAGACTTAAATATGACTAACAATACAGACTATATTTGTCTGTTGTTGTGTATGTATGTAGGCGCTCAGCCCCGGGCCCCACGAGATCGTGAGGGGCTCTGCCCATTTCAAAACGGCCTTAAGACACAACAATAACACACTGTTTATACCGTACAATTATTTATACATACATAAAGTATGTATATTTAAAATAATCGTTATTATTTATACAATCAATATTTAAAACAAATTCCCTCAAAATTTATTGAACAAATGAAAAAATAAACATTTATCCATCATATGGCGATGCGCTATTTTTTACTATATGTAAATCTGAACAAAAACGAATCATCCTAAATCACAGTCCATCGACAGGCTTCTGTTTTGTCCTCCGGTCACGTAAAGTGGAAACAATAGAGCTACTATAAATAACAAAACACATGTCCAAATATTCATAAACAAAGGAATTCCTTCTATTAAAATTACAGGAAACCGACAAATGAACATCGCTCGTTATCGGAAATGTTTTTTATTTTTTAAAATACATTTGTAAGCTTTTAAATTTTTGATAAGAATGCATTAGGAGTCATTAAATAAAAGATATATATACCTGAAGAAGGTTTTAAATTTTTTTGGACACAATAATGTTCTTATAATAAAATAGACTTCTGTAAAAACTTCGCTAACGACGGAAATACTTCAAGAAAATATATAGTATATAACCCTATATTATATTTAATAAATCGTTCCACAATTCTTGGAAATTTCATGATTTTTACCTTCCGTCACCATTAGGTAAGGAAGGTACTGACTGTCTTTGGTCAAAATTCGATAGCATGTTTCCAAAAATTATATTTATTTCGTATTCCTCGAGTTTAGATCCATATGAAGATGTGATTAGATTTTGGTTATAATTGGTCAAACGAATGTACCATCATTTGCAACTTTTAACAGTTTGAAAAAACGCAGTTAAATATTATTTATTGGACGAATGGGAAAAGCTATAGAAGATATGAGTAAATTTATGTATGGAATTTGTACATAATACACAGGATTGACGGAAGGTAATGTGCTGGCTGCATCATATATTTTTTTATGAAACCATCTGAATTGGCGAGAGGTATTGTGTTGACCACAACATTTTTTTAAATTGTAAATGAATTTAATCATTTCACTTTAAAAATAAATATGGGAATACATTTTAATAAATAAATATATATGTTTCCAGAGCTGCAGTGGAGAAAGCACCACTAAATTATTTTCATCTTTCATGTGATAAATAATACAAAACAATTTCATTCATTTCAAAACAAATTTTAGCTTTAAATATTTTTTATTTGTTAAGTTCATGCAGGTTAGTAACATTTTTTGCAACAAATTTAAGTTGGTACTGTCCGGCACTGATTATAACAAATGATAGTGAAGCGTGGGTTGTGGTTTGCGTTTTTTGTTACAAAAATAGTGAAATTGTGTATAATATGGGCTAAATATACCAAAAAAAAAATGTAGACAAGGGTTTTTTAAAAGGTAAAGACCAATTTTGTTTAATAATTGAATCGATTTATTAATTTATTTTGTTGGAAAATATGTATGATGTATTGTACATGCCATGACCTTTCACATTGCGTAACACGCCATTTTATGTTTTATTGTAGATGATATTTATATATTTTTAAGATACATATAAGCATTATAAGTGTAAATAACATAACTTTTTACTAAATATTGTTAAATATTTTTGTTGCAGATCTTCCATCGATCGCTGTCTCATCGTCCGTTGGATTCAACCCCGGGTTCGACTTCATTTACCGGCAAGAGTAGCAGTTCTTCAGAACTAAGGTAGGATGATTCTTTCATTTATTAATATTATTATCAGTTTTGTTTAAATATGTTTGCTGTAAATTAACGACCCTGTATATATAAATATATTTAGTGAAGTTCGTTTAGTGGTTTAGTGAAGGTGGGTGGGACAAAATCCTAGTTCCAATCTTCGGCGATACAAAGAATTCAATACTAAATGATTCTGTATGATGCAGCATTTTCTCTCAATAGTGTTTTTGTTCAGTTCTTTCAAGATTTTTTAGCCTAAGTAAAAATAAAATATTGAAAAAGTGAATATTCTTTTAGAAACTATAAATACAATAGTTTTTTATTTCCATAAGATTTATATATCTATTATAATGGTATACGAGTTGTTATATATATAACACCTACATACATGAATGTACTGTACACGATGTCTGGTTTATATTTTTTTTCTTGTTATCTTTGTTTGCAAAGATATGAATGATATCTTCTCTCTGTTTGCCAAAGTATAATACAGAGAATATGCAAATACATTCTCATTTATTAATCACAGTATTAATTTAAAATATCATTAAGGACCTCACACAGACAAAATATGGACCACCTGAATTTCTGGTATTTTGGTTCACGAAAGATGGGTATTCAAGGTCACGAATACGAAGACTGCATATACAGCATTTTATACTTTTATATGAGAGTGTCCTTAAAAATGGAAAATATAATCCTATTACATCATTTTTCACTGAAAAGACAACCTGTCGTGACGTACGCCTATGACCTGTCCCTCCCTTAAACCCTACCACCTAGGGGTGCCTTTTGTCATGCTAAATAAGGTACAGAAATACTAACAATAGTATTATGAATCTGTAATATTTAAGAATCAATTTATTTTAACAATACAAAAATCAATCAGTTTAACAATTGATAGTAATTTTTGTGTAACAAAAGAATCAATCTGGTTTTCTTATCGGGGAGGGTTATTTACAGTATCGGACATGGAATTGGAAAATCACTAAATATAGAATGAAAAATTATATGTATATAATTACTAGCTATCATTCTGACACGAGCCCCTATATGTGCTGTCAAGGCCAACAAAATGACATGACTGTTTGCGCCCTTTTGTATTTAACATTTCTTGTATACCTACACTCTACACCAAAAATTCTACTTACATCTATTCTTTATATTTATTTTTTTAAATTTTAAGTTCATTCTATGAAGAAATTTTGTCCTCTTCTAATTTTTCGAAATGTTTTCAATTCATTGTCGGGATTGACAGTATTTCTGAAGGGTATATACCTATTATTTTAAATATTTAACCATTAATACAATAAAAATAATATATGTATGTAGTTCCATGAAAAAGTCTTCTGGATTTTTGACACTGACATTTATCTGTCACAAATATTTTAATTTTTCAATTGTTTCCAATTTTTATAAAAATCTGCTACCTCTTGTTGTCTTATTGTTACCAAAACCTTGTCAGCTCTTCTTATTAATGTCCGATTGTGAAATACGTAGTTAAACAGATATTAAGTCTTATAGTTTTTGAGAAATCGTCCTTCCAACATTCACACACACAGACATCATCGTAAAAATGTTACAATCGAATTATACGGACCTTAAAACGTACTTATTCACTAAAATTTGAATATGCGATCTTTAGAGTAAATTCAATACCTCTCTTTTTATTTATTACCAATAAAATTGTGTTTGGCAAAAAAATATTACGACTTAACAAATAACAATTCAGACATTTTAAATAATATTACAAATAGAAAAAGTAACAGTCAAGAATAAAATAATTATCGCAGGCCGTACAAATTACAGCCAAGAAAACAATAATCCTTGGTTGTTTTTTTGGGCACTATCATCACTCCCAATCTTAATGGATCCCACAAAGCTTGTCCATAATTACCAGTGATACGAATCAGTAAGAACCGCTAAGAGCTTTCAACTTTAAGGTGTCAGCCAGATCACTTTGTTGATTGAACCATATGGATGTTTTAAAAAATACTTTTAACAAGAAGTTACAGATAATATTTTAAGATATAAGGTGTACGTATTTTATTTGTTAAAGTACAAAGCTGCACCTAGGAATAGATAGACATATGTAGAACGCCATTATCATGAGTACATATACATAATATTATCTTGAAACTAACTGAGTCACCCACGATTCTTTCTTCAATGCAGTTATTGTTCCATTTGAGTGGGTGTGGTGTTATACATCACCGTTAAAAATCTAAGTGAGTTATGCTGGGCGAAACAATTGAACAACAGTGGGTTTAATTCCCCTGAGCACGAGCCATAACTCTCTGAATCTGTAGGTGGACGCCATGGTGCCTACGATAAACATATACGCGGGCAAAGCAAAGCAACAATGCTCTGGAGGAGGGCGGGGCGGGAAGAGTGGGGGCGGAGGACGCACGAGACATGGACAACCTCAGGCGCGACAAGTTTTACCACCAGCGACCATCAAAATGTTCGAAAAATGGACGAAGAGCTATGGCAAATATATTATATTACTGGGTATAGTTTGGTTCACGAAAGATGACAATTCAAGGTCATTTATTACAAGGTGGAGGCGGTTAGGGGTGAACATAGGGATTTAACTTGTACAGTATTAAAAGTTTCATATAAAACTGTTTTTACATTTTTTGTTGGCCACAACAATTTTTTAAAATTTTAAGTGATTTCTCTTTAAAAACTTAAATACATATGTGAATACATTTTAACAAATAAATACAGATTTCATTGTTTCTAAAGCTGCAGTGGAAAAAGCACCACTAAATATTACTTTCATCTTTCATGTTGTAAAATAATACAAAACAATTTCATTTCAAACCAAATTTTCGCCTTAAATATTTATTTGTGTTCATGCAGGTTAGTAACATTTTTTTGCAACAAATTTAAGTTGGTACCGTCCGGCACTGATTATAACAAATGATAGTGAAGCGTGGGTTGTGGTTCGTGTTTGTTGTTACAAAAATAGTGAATTTTTTTATAATTTGGGCTAAATATACCAAAAAAATTGTAGACAAGTGTTTTTTAAAAGGTAAAGACCAATTTTGTTTAATAATTGAATCGATTTATTAATTTATTTTGTTGGAAAATATGTATGATGCATTGTACATGCCATGACCTTTCACATTGCATAAAACGCCAATTTATGTTTTATTGTAGATGATATTTATATATTTTTAAGATACATATAAGCATTATAAGTGTAAATAACATAACTTTTTACTAAATATTGTTAAATATTTTTGTTGCAGATCTTCCATCGATCGCTGTCTCATTATCCGTTGGATTCAACCCCGGGTTCGACTTCATTTACCGGCAGAGTAGCAGTTCTTCAGAACTAAGGTAGGATGATTCTTTCATTTATTAATATTATTATCAGTTTTGTTTAAATATGTTTGCTATAAAATAAAACCCCCTGTATGTATAAGTAGATTTAGTGAAGTTCGTTTAGTGGTTTTATTATGTTTCTAGTTTCATTACGATTTTAAAAAGAAATTTAAAAAAATTCTGTTATTTCGTAGCAATTACCATAGCATTTGCTTATTGTTTTCTTCTTTGTCAATCAGTTGAATTTTTTTTTTAAATTAAGAAAAATGAACAAGAGAGCAGGAAATTGCATAGAACAAAAATCCCTAAGTTCACCCCTAACTGCCGCTATACCCTGTATAAGTACACCAATTTTTAATAAAAATTGAACTATTGTTCAATTATTATAATCGAAAAAGTAAAACTGTTTTGGAACGACTGTAAAATCTCGTATGCCTACATAACTAATATAATGTATACCATATATACAACGTAACAAATCTTAAGAACGTATATGGCTTGAAGCATATGAACTGGAAACAAATATAGACAACAAAAAGGAAGTTGTATTCCACCAAATATTGATAATATATGCTTAAACAGCATCAAATATTCATTTTTTTTTATTTTATCCTTGGTAACTTGATCTTTTTTAGTAATTAAACGTAGGACGAATCGTTGAGTGTCATTTTTCACTTAGAAACAGCCGCCTACTATGCCGAGAAAATAGAATAATTTACGGAGAATTAGGAAACAACTTTTAAACGGAAATAATTTAACCAACCCAAAAGTGGGTTTTGCGTTTTATGTAATTTAATGCTTTATCTTACACGTGCGTAAATATTATATTTCTTAGTGCATATATTGTTTATGAATTCGTTATCTTAAATCAGCAACCCATATCAAATTTCTTGAAACAGTATCAATTTACTTGGCAGACAGGTTTAAGATAATGTGATAAGCTTTTGCAGTGGTTAGCTTTCTCCCAGATAAAATAATCTATTTTGAAAGTATACAACGCGTTATGTACATATCTAGAGCAGGAGACATGTACTTTACTTGCATTTTTGCAGGAAAGAATGATAGAGATTTTATGTGTGTTTTTGTGAAAATTAGAGTAACATTTTGTGTCGTTATTAACTTTGAAAAACAGGATCATTACTGAAAATATTTTTAGTAAAAACCAGTAAAATTATAGACATTCATGTGACAAATAATCATCATATTTTTTCGTACTAGCAATATACAGGGTGTAACAGCTACCCCCAATAATTTCTATATAATCTAATAATATCCCATTAAAAAAAAATACTGTGTATTGCAACTTGAGAACCACTGGTTTAAAAAAATATTTTCTTCTCTATTTGGATGTCTCCCTTAGTCTTTTATAAGATTGTCTTATAATATTTTATTGTATCTTTAATAATATAGAAATTATTTAAGGTGGCTTGTTGTGCTGTTACACCCTGTAATTGTATACAGACACTTTTAGCTGGTGTAGAAAACGCACCACAAATGTAACATTAATAAAATATACAGGATGGTGATTGGCACAGCCGAACATAGGACTTTAACATAGGTATAAAATCGGATTCCTAATTTCCTGCTTCCCCTAATTATTTTAGGTAAAGGCAGAAATTAGGTATGTTAACGATTTATATGTCAAGCTAGTTTAATTTATTTTTGTTTATAATTTCTGTTTAAGTGCACAAATATTATTTTTATTTATTGATTCATATGCAGAATTTTATGCCCTACAACTTTTATTTGAAACTTTTTTACCCAAAATAATTAGGGAATCAGGAAATTTGGAAAGTTGATTTCACCACCCTTTGTGATAATAATTATTGAATTTGAGATAAAGAAATAAATCCCTAGCTCTTACATAATAGACATTTTTATATGACATTTTTGTAAAAAAAAGAACATATTTCTGAGTAATGTATGTACGTATCAGGAAAAATAGCAGGAAATTCTGCAGGAATTAAATTTTGTCAACAGGAAAAACCAATAATATGCTGTATAAGCAGTATCTTCCTATAAACAATTGCAAATCTGAAACAAACGAACTCACCTCCCTGTCCAATCACATTCATCCCCCAGGATACTTCCTTGTCCCGTTTGAACCACCAAACAAATGAAACTCACTAACAACAAATCCTTAGCAACCATTGTTCACTTTAACAACACTACATATCTTCGAAAAATGCGTAAAAGTTCAAATCCAAAAAACATCGTTATAGCATCTGGGCGGCTATGATTTCAGACATCACGGTCGACAAATGACAATCAACTGGTTGTAGTTGTAGTTGGCGCGCTGAAACAACTGACTGACTGCAGATCGAGGCGGAAAAGCCCGGCAAGGAACGAAAGGAGACGAGGAGAATGGAGCCATTTAGGGCATAGGGCCGTTTTTTCACCTAAGGGGTGAGCGATGTGTAGCACATGTGTGATTTCAGGGATGATAAAATATTTCAGAGTTGACATAAAATTTTCAAACAGTTTGAAATTTAATAAACAATTTATGAAAAATTATTTTATAGATGTGGTTTCTTTTCATGTTTGTTAATAACGTGAATTATGATTCGTTCGTCTCAAGTGCAACCAGCCCTCGAGTCGGAAATAGTTTAATAAAATTGCCAAATTGATTAGTTTAAAAGTCACATATTTTGTTATCAAAATAAACTAAAAATGTTTTGTTATTCTGTATATGTGGACCAATTTTGGTTAAAATATTCGAACATACTCAAAAATTATTAAACTTACATACATACATAAAATCACGCGTGTCCCACTTAGTGGATTCGCACAAACCCAATAACAATAAGAACAACATCAGCATCATACAACAAATCCTTACTCTTAAATATATTAAAGTGACCGATTTTCGGTAGCGAAATACCGCATCCGGATCACAATAATAGTTAGGAAACAATCATCTTTCGCCACATATTCCTATGTAAGCAGACTTCTTTCGCCTCGGCCACACTCATAATCGCATTCATACATGCTCTTCTTCTCTTCATACTTGGAAACTCTCTCTCTATAAGCACCTTACCAACCACATCCATCCACTTACACACTGGTCGGCCACAATAAATATGATACAATTGTGTACATAAATATATCATCACTTGAAGACTGTTTCAAGAAACGTGGCACTTCCACAAATATGTATACAGTAGTGATGATATTTGTTGTCAAGATTCATGTGGTGCTTCCTCTATAACAGCTTTGAATGCTTGTGAAATGACGCCTTCAAAAGACAGATTGTTACACCCAAAAATGGGTAAAACTAATCGAAAAATGTAAAATTTTCAACCTGAATCATACACATTTATCTTATATAAACGTCTTTATCTTACAAACTAAACACATACCTTCTTATCTATTCTAAATAATACTAAACAAATCTCAAAGTATTGATATTTCTTCAGGAAACACATTCTACATACTTTATCTATTAATTAGTACAACAAATAATTAAAAACAATCATTATTTAAACAATAAAACAGCATAAACTGATTCATTTCTTTGTTCTCTGTTTCCTAAACAACCTTTCTCCTTCGCCTATTGTTTGTCTATCGTGTTAGAAGAGTTTTTCCAAGCACGTGTCCAGTAATTTGCAATGTCGGCACTATAATGGATTCTTCAGATCGTAGAAGGCCGCCTAAATAAGGCCAACAAGTGAGCAGAGCCTCATTGAAATTCAGAAGCGAGATTGTCGAATTTTTTACGGTTTTAATGACATGTCCGCCGATTTCGGATGATTCGGTAATTTTGAACGTAGAAGGAATCTCAATCATGTAAATTATAGTTTTGTCTGATGAGGGGCTCAGTTGCTACGGCTTGTTTGGGTGTGGTAACTCTCAAAAGGAGATATTAAGCTATCTAAAAAATATTGTATATAAAATTCTCTACGACTCGAAGTACATGTTCATTGTTGCTTTATTGTTGCAAAAACAATCATCCTAATCTTTGTTTCTCTTGTTGTGCCATTGTATAAGAATGCAATGACTCCCCAACCAATAACGGGCAAGTATCGTCAACTGTTCAACGGTGGTTACTTGTAATTGTTTTGCTACCAAGTATAGTTATTTTATGAGCTACCATTAATGGTATTCTTAACAACAAACGTGTCATTGTCTTCCGGGTAACGCAACTTTAGATAAAAATTTAAAAAAATCTGTTGTGGCCAGCACAATACCTTCCGTCAATCCTGTGTATAATTGCAAAAGATTCTGAATTTCCAGTAAAATTATTCCATAAACAAACTATTCAAATTGCACTTGACACCACTGGCATCTTCTTCCTCTTTAGCTTTTCCCATTCGTTAGGGGTCGCTATTTTTGCGTGTCGTTCTTATTCAGTTCCTTTTCTCTCAAGTCTTCCGCAATACAGTCCTTCCATCTTATCTTTGGTCTTCCTCTGTTTCTTCAACCTCCTATTACTAAACTACTCATTCTTGTTCAAATATAATTATTCATTTCTCCTCATGACATGTTCAAACCAATGTAATCGTCTTTCTTGTATCTTTCTAGAAATTTGTAACACTAGAGTTATTTTCTTACCGTATCTTTCCGTGTCTTCCCCAACATCTACTTCAGCATCCTCATCTCTGCCACATTAATTTACTTTTTATTGATACGGACATCTGTTATATGAATATGAAGTATAAAATGTAATCAAATCGTATAGAGAATAATATATTCTTTAAGTTATAATAACGTTAAATGTCAATAAATCAAATTTAACTGTTAAATCTTCAAATGAGGCTACTTCCGGTTCACCAATTATAACCAAAATCTAATCAGTTGTTCTTCTGGATGTAAACTTGAGGAATACGAAAAAAATATAATTTTTGGAATCGTGGTATTAAAGTTATGCGATCCGGAACTTTTGTCACACACACACATACAGACATCATCGTAAAAATAGTAAAATCGTGTTATAGGGACCCTAAAACATGCTTATTCACTAAAAACTCATCATTGAATTTTTTGACGAAAGACAATACCTTCCTTACCTAAAGGTGACGGAAGGTAAAAAGATATCCTAGCAGGCGTAAAATATCATAAAACAATAGAAAACAACAACATACATAAGATTTTATGCAAAATTGTCTATAGAATCCAAAAAACATACTTTTAAGTGTATATGTCCACCCATTTTTGGGTAATTTACTCATCCATCAATTCTCAATAAAAATTTCTTTACAAACGTTGTACCGCTTCTTTTTGAAAAAAGTCTTCATCAAATAAAATCCTCAAGTGATTGTTAATGCGATGCACGTCTTTCCGTCTCTTTTAGGGTATACACGGTCAACTGGACCCTTATACGGTTGCACTTGTTCATAAATCTTTCGTATCCCTGGAAACAACAGGCTTGCGGTCGCTATGGTAATTGCCTCGTGCCCGCGCCGGGCTATTGTCACTCTGACAGCAACTGTTTTATTATTTCTTAGAAGAAAAAACACTTCAGATGTTATCAAAAGTGTAAAATTTACAGAAAGGCATGCGTAGTGTAAAGAAAAAATGATTTAGTTTGCATATATGGTGTATGATGTGTGATACATATATTTTGATGATCTCATGTTATATGAGGATCGTGTATGTTATGTGTCTCGTTTGATTTGATAGCATATGTGTCTGGCGCCAGTATAATTATATGCATACATTATATACTATATCGCATACGACGAGCCCAAACTCATAATAATTCGGCTAGTTTACATTTTCAATAAATTATAAAATCTACACAAATGGTTAGAAATTTGTCCAAAATTCTATCGGCTTTTAAAATATAGACTTAAAACTTTAAAAAACTGTGGACCAATGACTGATGATCATAGTTCAACCGGCATTTAACTTAAACTAAATAAAAATGGGCGTGTTCCTCCACAAGGCCTCCCAACCTTCGTCGTTAATTTATGAATATAAAACAACAACAAATACAAAAACATATTATTTTTCTGCATAATCCCCCGCCCTAGAAACGCATTTTCCCCAACAGATTGAGAGCTTGTTAATCCCTTCATCGTAGAAACTAGCGGGACCTTCACATAGCCATTGGAGCACAAACTCCTCCACCGAACGGTCGTCATCGAATCGATGGCCTCCCATCACTTCTTTGAGGGGCCCAAGTCACATGGTGACAAGTCGGGTTTGTAGCGTGGATGTTCCAACGTTTCCCAGCCAATTCTGTTCAATTTTTGCCTCGTAGTGTTTGCTGAAGCAAAATAACACTTTTGACAGTTTGCGTTTTTCTTTTCCTTCGATAGGACATTTTGTGGCATCCAGTGTGTTGCCAATAATATTAAATGTGCGTTGATCATTATGCGTTTCAGTCTTCATGAGATTCCGAACCGCCTCGATGTTGACTTCGGTAACGCTCATCCTTTGGCGGCAATCGGGGCTCTGATTCTCGACCCTTTCTTGCAAAGACACGGGTCCTTAAAAACGTGTTGTCGTCGTACTGGGCCTTCAACCTCTGCAAAATTTCGGTTGGACTTACGCCTTCCTTGGCCAAAAACTTGATAATAATCCGTTGCTCCACGGAGACATGCCCTTCTTTGTTCGCTCATAGTTTTCTAAGCGAATTGGGGTCATGTCTACCCCTTTCCTAACAGTCCAAGCTACCTGCTAACCAACTCCATACGGGTCTATGACCCCTCTGGAAGACGTCCATCTTTATGTACAATAAAATAAATTTCAGTGAAATTTCAATAAAATATTTTCAAAGTTTCTGTCGAAATTTCTTATATATAATCATAGTTTTTTAGGTCATAGTTTATGCGTAAATCGTGACCTTTTTCTATAGCTAGACACGGTAAAGTTCCCAGACAAAATCTCACGATAACAATAAATCAAAATATATAGACATTCACACACTAAAGTTATAAGACATTACTATAATCGTTGTGTTAAAAGCTACGTCAAATAACGCATATGAAAATTTATATTAAAATAAACATTCAATGATATTGTGAAATTATCGGGGCTGTAAATCCCCCCAATTTTGGGTGTGAAACTTGCAAAATATAATACTGTTTACAACAGCGAAATCCTTTCTAAATCCATGTATCCGGTAAAATTCCTGCACTTCCGGCTTGTTTCCTGCCGGACAGTCTGCCCACTTCCTTCCCCAGTGCGGCGCAAGGGGGGACAAGGGGCAAAACTCGCACGCGCGCTCATGAGGTCATGAGAATATGACCGGTAACTTTATTGGAAGATTCTACGGAAAATGTTGAGTATCCCTGGTTTATGCTAAACTGACGCAACGTGGACTTGAACTTGGCATCTGAAAGGACGAAACTTGACTTGGGATAAGGATATCAGGCAGAATTTATAATAGTAAGAAGATTTTTTAATGAGATACTAAGTATTAAAATTGTACAATTTTTTACGGTGGTATTGGCAGTAACTTTGAAAATAATTAAGATACGACCCTCTAACGAATGGGAAAAGCTATAGAGAAGATGTCAATTTGTTTAGTTTGTTTATGAAGTAATTTTACTGGAAATATAGAATCTTTTGTAAGAAAATTTATGTATGGAATTTGTACATAATAACAGAATTGACGGAAGGTAATGTGCTGGCCACATCAGATTTTTTTTATATCTGAATTGGCGAGAGGTATTGTGCCTATAGCCACAACATTTTTTTAATATGGAATTGTAAATGAATTTAATCATTTCACTTTAAAAACTTATATAAATATGTGTATACATTTTAACATATAAATAAATATATATTTCATTGTTTTCAGAGCTGAAGTGGAAAAAGCACCACTAAATTATTTTGATCTTTCATGTTGTAAATAATACAAAACAATTTCTTTCATTTCAAAACAAATTTTCGCTTTAAATATTTTTTATTTGTTAGTTCATGCAGGTTAGTAACATTTTTTGCAACAAATTTAAGTTGGTACTGTCCGGCACTGATTATAACAAATGATAGTGAAGCGTGGGTTGTGGTTTGCGTTTTTTGTTACAAAAATAGTGAAATTGTGTATAATATGGGCTAAATATACCAAAAAAAAATGTAGACAAGTGTTTTTTAAAAGGTAAAGACCAATTTTGTTTAATAATTGAATCGATTTATTAATTTATTTTGTTGGAAAATATGTATGATGCATTGTACGTGCCATGACCTTTTACATTGCGTAACACGCCATTTTATGTTTTATTGTAGATGATATTTATATATTTTTAAGATACATACAAGCATTATAAATGTAGATAACGAAACTTTTTACTAAATATTGTTAAATATTTTTGTTGCAGATCTTCCATCGATTGCTGCCTCATCGTCCGTTCGACTTCATTTACCGGCAAGAATAGCAGTTCTTCAGAACTAAGGTAGGATGATTCTTTCATTTATTAATATTATTATCAATTTTGTTTAAATATGTTTGCTGTAAATTAACGACCCTGTATATATAAATATATTTAGTGAAGTTCGTATAGTGGTTTAGTGGTGGGTGGGACATTTTATATTTTATTGTAGATGATATTTATTTATTTTTAAGTTACATATAAGCATTATAAATGTAAATAACGTAACTTTTTACTAAATATTGTTAAATATTCTTGTTGCAGATCCATTGATCGCTGTCTCATCGTCCGTTGGATTCAACCCCAGGATCGGCTTCGTCTGCTGGCAGAGTAGCAGTTCTTCTTAAGGTAGGATGATTTTTTTTCTATAAAACATTGGTCAAAAACGTGTTCAAAGAATTTTGAAAGTTACAATAATATATAGATTTTAAGAATTTATCGTGCACTGTATACATTCATATAACAAAATATTCATCCCTCAATATCTGCCTTTGTAGGGCACAGTGAACCCCTATACAAACATTTTCTCCCTAATTAATCGACCCTTAATATATAAACTTGTTTCTGGAATCCAAAATATTTCTATCTTCCAAGATTCTTGAACATGTGTTTGTCATACACGGAACATCTTAGTCTGCTCTCTTCTCGTCATGAAGAGAGACAGATACATGTGAGGACTATACCCATCTTTATTTAACACATGTGTTGAGTAAGTTGTTGAGTGGAGGACCATGGTTTGTGAAAGACTCCTACATAAGAAAGAATTTTTTTAACAAAAAGTGTTGCAAGAAAAAATATAATTTTTAAAACATAATGCCTAGGTACCCCCCTCCCCTATAGTTCCGCGTACAAATTATCTGCGAACATATCATATTTCTTGTAAGTGTCCACATTTCTTGGTGGGCGGTTCGGAAACACACACTTGTTCTTTGGGGCAGAAATTCAATATTGACATAGGTTAGCCAATCACAGGGCGGGTAACATGTCCTTCAATGTCTGGAGGATTAAGAAAAATATTAGGCAGTGGCGTACGTGTAATGACCCGAAAAAGGGTGAAATTATAAAAAAATTCCATGTGTTCACGACATCACGGTTCCCCTATGTCTAAGAATATAACAGATACTATAAAAAGTTAAGTATAGTTAATGGTAAACCCATTAAGAACAGTATAAGAATATTATTATACTGAGAACGCATTTGGTATTGCTTTAATCTATAGATTAAGATACAGTAAAACACTTTTAACATATGATTACAAAATATATATTATGTACGCCTTAAATTTTGTATTAGTGTTATGTACCCAAAAATGGGTCGAGAAACGAACTCTGTTGTTAATTTTTGAAATCTATGGGTCGTGTTACGTACAGTATTTTTTTTAAAGATGTCCGATCAAGGTCATCTGTATTATAAACGAATTAACATATTGGCATACATTTATCCCCCTCCTTTACAAAGGCTTTAAGCTTGTCTTTCAAAAATTCATATTGTTGCGACTAAGTTAGGACATTCCAGTTTAAAACAATACTTGTTGTTAATAATACTTTCGCTGTAACGTAAGTTTATATATTAATTCAGATACATTACCTTGATTCAAAGCCGTACGAATAACGTTATTTTCTGTCAGAGTTACTGATACTAACATTGTGTCAATATCTTATTTTGCTCATATTTGGTTTTACATTTGCTAATAAACTTACGAGTTGACTTATTTTTGAACTTTGAATGCTTTTATTGTAACATATATTTTTATAATAATAAAATAACAGTAGTATATTATGTACCCTCATAAAAACTAAGCAAACGACACTACTGAATTTGTCATAATGGGCGGAGCAAAAATCAGAATTCATACAATTCGAAGATAACCTTGATCGGACATCTTTCAAAATTTTTACTGTAGGGTGGTGACCGGCACAGCCGAACAGAGGACTTTATGTAAAATCAAACAAATGTCTATTTAAATTACCATACCATGATAGATAAACCGTTAGACATTTGTTATTTATTTTCAAGGCATACAAAATAATTTTTTTTTGTTGATTCAGATACAGAATTTTATGCTCTACAACTTTTATTCGAAGCTTTTTTACCTAAAATAATTAGGGTAGCAGGATTGATTTTACATAAAGTCCTACGTTCGTATGTGCCGGTCTCCACCCTGCATACCAAATTTGGTTAAAATATATTTACGGACACTATGAATTTTCAAAATAAATTAATTAAAATGGACTAGATTACTGAAAAAAAATACAAAGTTTAATTTACATTAAAATGTTTATAAATTTGCGGTTTTCCATTATATTCTTATATATTTATTCAAATTTGAAAAGTATATGGAATTTGCTATCCAACAGTATAAAAACAATAATATATATATAAAGTAGATCGTCACACCCAGCAATGCCAGCAATGGATAATATGCCGTGATGATATATTTATATTTTATATAGGATTTCTTAGAGTGCATTAATAAATATATACACTTATACATCATCTATTTTATGCCGTTATGTTTTGGTAAACAAAGTCTTAAGGCTTGAGCGAATGCGTGTGCGTGTGCGAAGGCGTATGTGCACGTGAGACAAGCACAAGAGTACATTCAAAGACACAAACACACTATAAAACTACGTTTATATTGAGTATGTTTATTTTTCCTACACTGAATTTTTATTATTACGAAGAAAAGTTTTTGTGTGTAATAAGCGTGTGAAATTATAATGAATAACAAACATACGAAAAAAGTTAGGGTTTTTTATCGGTAATATATTTAATAAAGAAATCTGATGTGGCCAGCACAGTACCTCACGCCGTTTAATTTTTGTTAACTTGAATACGTACCTACATATTTACTAATGCTGTCATGAAAACATCGTGAAAATGTTAAAATCTGATTACAGGATTCTTAAAACGATATACGATTTTTGGACGATCCCTATACCTACCTCCCTTTATCAAGGGTAGCGGGAGATAATATTAACACAAAAACTTATAATAAACTTTGCAAAATTTCTGGGTGTATTTAATATTTACGTCTTAATCTAGAAACCGTTGAATATCGTCTTTTTGTTTTGTTGCATTCTTTTGAATACATTAGCTGCCCAAAATCACTCCAGTCACGCTTCGTTTTTTTTTTGTTTTACGCGAATTAACTTCTTTGTTTGATTACGTTTTTATTACCATGCTTGCGGAACGAACAAAAAGCTGTGTTTGTTATATTTCTAATTAATTTTTTCTATCGTGATTTTCATAGAATTTACTTTAGTTTGTGTGTGAAATGAAGGATGAAGTACATTTCACTAATGCATTTTCTTTGTACGGAATTTTAATTATATGTTGAAGGAAGGTTTAATTTTTTTTTTTGTTATATAAAATGCATTTACGTAAAATTTTGTGATACGTAATAATTAATTGTTACGTAAGCAACAAAATTATGAACTTTAATTCCGGGGAGGGGTTTACGTCATCGCTCGGGAGCATTCTTTCAGTAGCGGCGCTCGTATACTCTTAAATCAGGGGCGCACGTCACTATATTAAAGTGACCGATTTTCGGTAGCGAAATAATAGTTCGCCACACATTCCTGTCTAAGCACACTTCTTTTCTTCCCACTTGGAAACTTTGTCTCTTTTAGCACCCTACCATCTCAATTGACTCACACCAAATATCTTAATTGTTCCCAACCATACACCAAATTATTCCTCACGCGATCCCGTCTTGCATACACCACGTAAATACCTCATTTCCACGGCAGTCTCTTCTTATGCTTTTCCGTCCATGCCTAACATTCGCTTCCATACATCAAAGCAGACACCAGCACTCCATTCTATACACATAACCAAGTATCTCTAGACACATTGTTTTGTGCAAACGTACCCTTCACTCCTCGATCAATTCGACCATCCCTCGTCATCAAGCTACCCAATAATATGTGGGTATTATATCAAAATTAATTGACTTGAAAATAATGGTTTGAATGTGGGAACAAAATTCGCATTCACGCTTAAGTAATCATGCATATAGGGGGACAGGTACCCTTGTATATTCGCAGGCAGTGTCCCCCATGTGTAACAATACAACCAAACATACATTATCTTTTGTACACGTGGCGACACGCGTATGAAACGTGGGAAAATCGGTAACTATTTCCCTAGTATTTCCGGTTTGTTGTAGGGAAAAAGTATAACTTTTTTCGAGAAATATATCCTAGTGTATATCCTTGTGTTTATGATGTATTTTATTAACTCGAAGTATGTTGTGAAAAACATATGTATGTAGATCACATAACACCATGCTTGGGCGATCTTTTGTAGTTCTCTTGAGAGCTAACAAACATAAGTAACAGATCTCACTTGGATGAGAAATAAGAGACAATGTTAGTCGAAGATCCGGATGAGCGTACATCGCAGAACAACATGCGACAAAGAGGTGTTAAATTTTTTTACCTCTCGCTAAGAGAGGTATTGGATTCATGCTAAAAATCGCATATCCAGTTTTTAATAATTAAGCATGTTTTAAGGTCCCTACAATCCGATTTTAATATTTTTACGATGACGTCTGTGTGTGTGAATGTTGAAAGGACGATTTCTCAAAAACTATAATATTTAATATTTGTTTAACTACGTATTTCTCAATCGGACATTACTGGGAAGAGCTGAAAAGGTTTTGGTAATAATTGGACAACCGGAAGTAGCAGATTCTTAAAAAATATCTTCTAAATATTATTTTTTGAAAATGTTTGTTCTTGCTAGTATTAAAGAATAGTAAATTCTCTATCTGGTACATATAAATATTTTATTATATCTTATACAGATTTAGAGATAAAAAATATAAGGTATATAATAATCTGTTGTAATAAGTCTCACAGCCCAAATAATGTCAAAAATCCAGAGACATTACTGTATTAATAGTTAAATATTTAAAATTATAGAATATTGCGGCTTCCAAATTTTTTTATTGAAAATGTAAACCGACCGAAGTATTTTGAGTAATGTATATTAAAATAATTCAAGAGATTCGGCTATAAAATAACAGTAATTCTTAAAAAAAAATCCAATTTTGATAGACACCGCTGTGACCCAAAATTCGGTAATTATTGTCCTCCTCACGTTTTACGAACTTTCTCACAGATTTTCAACTGTTTCCGTGACCTTTTACCTCTTGTAATTCATTTTTTTCTTACCATATCATTATTGTAATAATCTGGCAAAAAATTTACATTCTCTTGAAAACATAAAATCAAACGAAGAATTTCCATTACCCTAATGACATCTGAGGATCGGGAGAACCGGTGAGCAATTGTTTTTTGTCCATCAACAAGAAAAGAAACAAGAGAGACAAAGTGCTTGAAGATGGCTATAGTGATAATGTGTTAGAGAGAGATGGCAAGTGTTGTCTTTGGATTCCATTAGTGACGTCATTATAGATTACAGTATATTAATCTTAGATTAGTTTTTTTTTTTTTTTTGTTAAAACTTTGCATATTGGTAGGTATACTTATTAACAATTGCGTGTGTACTCAAAGTACATCTGTATTTTCATAATTTTATAATCACCTACAGCTGATGATTATGAATTATTTTAAAAACATAGAAAATTATATTTAAACATTTTCCGAGTTATTTGTATATTTATACATAGTTAAATATAAATATATTATATATTATTGTATGAGAAGGTTTATCAGGCGTCATCTCGCAGGCACCCATAGCTATAGTGGCGAAAACACTACAAGAATTACTTTAAAAAAACACATATAACACCATTTATATTGCATATTATTATATTTAAACATTTTATGAGCCTAGTAGTATATTTTTTTGTTGCTTGGTGGCAGCACCTACGTGTCGAAAATCGCAATTTTTATAAATAAATTCAATAAAATAAAATATTAATAAAATCCAGAAATTTGTGTTTTTCAGCGCGCGTTAACATTGGGGTGTAGCAGACTTGCACAAACCAAAATTCTATCTTTAGATTGTTACATTGTTGACTTTTGTTTGAAATTGAAATATATGGAACTACTTGTTTAGGCTTAGAAAATATATTTAGTTAATATGTACAAAAATTAGTACGCGAAGCAGCGAGATTTTGCACTATTTTCTAACAAGTATAAATATGAAATATATATGTAATTGATACAGAAGATTTTATTTTATATAGAAATGAATAGAATTATTAATTAAATAAATTACTAAATAGGGTCATTGATTGTTTTTATATTAAACCACATTAATTTAAAATTATTTTGTTATAATAATATTTATACATAATAATAATTTCCGTTGTTATTTATTTCTAACTAACAATGTTCGCTTTAATGTATACCCGGCTTAAGGATACAATAATAAAATCTTCCCTTGAAAAAACATTCAAATAAATTGTAATTATTTATTTGACCCAGTTTAAAATATATAATTTAATATCAAGTAACCTAAATTTGGTCACGAATTTCTGCTTGAATTATGAAGGTCACTTAAGTGTGGGAACATTTAATTTCACTTTAAAATTGGTAAATTATATATTACAACCCCTTTCAATATGTAGAAAACATTTCAACGTACTAAGGCTGGAGACACAAATTTTAAAAGTAAGATAAGACATTTTAAAATTGTGTTTGTTTAATGTACCTGACACTCTTGAGTTTTAGGGGTTGAAATGTATATATCTTAAAGATAAGATTACAAACAAGGGTTATCTATAGGTATTTCAACAAACTGCAGTCATAAAAAAAGTCTCCGTTATTATATATAAAATGATGTGGCCAATACAATACCTCTCGTTTAATTTAATTTTTATTCATGTAAATACTTAAATTTAAATACCAGGTTCGATTCCGACAAAGCAGATTGGCACACCCAGCAATGGGTATGCCGTGACGATATATTAATTTATTTATATACTTACCTATATTCCTACATATTTACTTATGCTGGTAACTGTATTAATTTCCTTTCCATATAATTATTGTTCTATTTACTATTTTCACACATACATCATCGTGAAAATGTTAAAATTGGATTCTAGGGACCTTAAAACGTGGTCATTACCAAAATCTTAATATGCGTTTTTTAGCACGATCCCTAGACCTCCCTTACCAAGGGTAGCGGGAGGTATTAAACAAATAATATAGCTATTTTATTAATTTATGGGGTATTCATAATTTCATGACAAAAAATCTCCGTACGATAACCAAAATATTTAAATAATAAATCATTTATTTGTTTCATAAAGAAATATAATATTTTGATGGGGGTACCTTTGGTTTTTGCACCAATAACTAAGCGATGAGCTATTGAATGTATCAAATTTTTGGTCACCGATGGCATTTTGAAATATTAATCGTCCAATTATCTATAAAATTAATTCCTAATTTTTACTGACAAACCCCATCCCATTGTAGATAAAATCTGTATATTTTAGACATATTTAATCCATTATTAAGAAGGTTAAACATTATATTAATCTGACATATTTTATGCTGGCCTCTTGTATCCTCCTAATCGCCCTAAGGGCTGATCGTTAGCC
Organism: Harpalus rufipes; assembly: GCA_951394225.1. NCBI lineage: Eukaryota > Metazoa > Arthropoda > Insecta > Coleoptera > Carabidae > Harpalus > Harpalus rufipes. The sequence continues at coordinate 875,654 of OX596288.1, forward strand.
CGTGTTTTTCCTTTCATAAGGGCTCATATATCAAGAGTGTCAAGTTGCTACACTTTTGTTTTTCAACCGTTGCAAAGTTGTTTTGATCGGCCTTTGTTTAGTCAGATGTAGACATAATATTTGGAGTTCGAAATCAATTAATGGATGACTTTCAAATTATTAATTATGTGTAGGGTTGTTTTCGGAGAAAGTTAAAAAAATATATTAAAACATAAATTAGTTTAACAAGAAATTTCAGAAATTCAATTAAGATTCTTTGATCATGGAGGCTGGTAATCGATGTGCAGCTTTCTTATCTTAATATCCTTGCTAATAAGATTTCTGGACGTAAAAGGTAACGCCAGTTTTAATCGCATTAATAAAAAATTTAACAAGATGTGGACAACACAATACCTCCCGCCATTTAATTTTCCTTTCCATAAAACTATTGTTCTATTTATAATTTTCTTTTTAAAACGTTAGTGTAGTTTTGTTCACAAGGTCATTTGTTCGAAGGTAACAATAATATAATTACAAAATTGAAAAATCTTTTGTAATTGTTCAACAAAATAATTATATTTTTAGATTTTAAATACTCTTTTCATTTAGTTTAAAATTATACCTTTGAATTTATTTTGCAGTATCTTTCGGGCATACAATTATACTTTTACAAAATCGTTTAAATCATTTATAAAACCATTTATTTTCGCCTATAAACATGTTAAACTCTAACAATACATTCGTTAAGTATCTTACAATTTTCTTAACAATAATTGTTAGGTATTTTGCAGTGTTTCTTACTGTATCATTAAAAGTTTTCGGGGTCTTTATGTCTGATACTTTGGCGCCTCTTTTTTTTGGTACCTGCACCCTTGTTTCATCCCCTAGCAACGCCGAATAGATGAACATCGCCTTGAGAGATATAGTTAAGATAACCGTGGAAATAGGTATTTTTTTGACTTCCTTAGATATAGTAGAGTTTTCAACAAAATAGCCATGAAATTGAAACAAAAAATTAACAAATGTTTTATTATTATTATTTATCTGTCAAGCTATAGTTATTTAAGTATTAAAGGCAATAAGTGCACCTTAAGAAGCACTTAATGCCCGCAATGCTTATCATATTTTTTGCACGATCGTTCCAATAATAACAAATTAAAGTTTAGAATTATTTAAAAATTATTTTGACATTTTAAAAAAATTAGTTGTCATTTTTAAGTAAGCTATGATCGTTGGTTTGTTATCGTTAAAGCTTTAAAAATTGTACATTTATTTTTGATTTATGTAATTTTCACCGCCTCCAGATCGGTAGGTAGTCACATCACTTACTGATCAGTAATTTGTAAACAAAACTTATTGCCTTGGAAACCCTATCGGTAAAGTTTAAAAAAAACCTGATCGTGTAAAAATTAATTTTATGTTAGATAAGTTTAATTAAATCGTCTTATTTTGGGAGTAGTGATTTGTGGTTATCTAAGTGCTCCGTGCTCCTATTTCATATGCAGGATATATGATACAATAAAAAATAAAAGTATATCATTTACACCTTTTACTTTCAAGTTATTGATATTATTCAGTCCGTATCCTGGTTACCATTTAAATAAAAACAATAATTGCTAGTGACAGTATCCTTGCCATAGGCAAGGTAACAAACAAATGCATTTATTTATTAAAGTCATTTATTATTTCCAATAATACAATAAAAAAATATGAGTAGTACAAAAGTTGTTTTAACATTTTTTATCAAACATTTTTATCAAACTTCTAGTTGTTATACTCTTAGGCCGTTCAATTGGGAAGCCTAAAGCCCTACTCCAAATCGTAGCTGCCATTACACCGATACATCGGCTTACAGCGAACATTACAGTATAAAATTCCATTTGAGTTAAACCATAATATTGTAAAAGTACTCCCGACCCTGCATCGACGTTTGGCCATGGATTTTTCACCTAGAATATATAACAACTGTATCACAAACTCGAAAACAATAATAACAATAATACGCATCACGTATTCGAATTGTAAATAGATTTAAAAAATTGTATACCTTTCCTGTAGCTTTCAAAATGTCTGGGACGACTTTATAAGTTTGCAAACATAATTTAAACATAGGATCATCCTTCATATACTTCTTACCAAAATCCATAAAACTTGAATAACGAGGATCAGTTTTACGCAAAACTGCGTGACCGTACCCAGGTACAACTAGGCCAGCTTTTAAAGTATCTTCAACATGTGCTTTTAGACTATCGTCTGATATGTCATCCCCAAGCTGGAAATGAATTTGGGTATTTAAACTGCGTTGGCGTATGTGAAATTGGTGTTGAATGTTGATAAATCCAAGGTGGTAGTATTTAAAAGAAGTCAATTGATGACTGAATGCAATGTGTTGATGGATGGAGTGAAACTGGAGCAGGTGAATGAGTTTGTATTTTTGTAAGATGTCGAATTGATTGAGAAATTGAAAAGAAAGTAACTGCGGGATGTAAGGTGCTCCGGGTACAGTAAAATTTTTGAAAGATGTCCGATCAAGGTGATCTAAGAATTGTATGAATTCAGATTTTTGCTCCGCCCATTCTGACAAATTTAGTAGTGTCGTTTGCTTAGTTTTTATGAGGGTACATAAGATACTACTGTTATTTTATTATTATAAAAATATAGGTTGCAATAAAAGAATTCAAAATCCAAAAATAAATCAACTGGTAAGTTTATTAACAAATGTAAAACCAAATATGTGAAAAATAAGATACTGACACAATGTCAATGTGAGTGATACTGACAGAAAATAACGTTATTCGTACGGCTATGAATATAAGCTTACGTTATAGCGAAAGTATTTACATCAAGCATCGTTTTAAAGTGGAATGTCCTAACTTAGTCGAAACAATATGAATTTTTGAAAGATCTTATCGCACACGCTTATAGACTGCAAAGGAGAGAGATAAATGTATGCCAATTTGTTAATTCGTTCATGGTACAAATAACCTTGATCGGACATCTTTAAATAATTTTACTGTAGACAGAAATGTGTGGCGAAGGATGATTATTGTGATCCGGATGCGGTTTTTCGCTACCGAAAATCGGTCACTTTAATATGTTAAAAATGATGATTTGTTGTATGTTGTTGTGAGTATGTAAAGTTGTAAACGATAAGAAATAGATACTTTTTCTTTTGCGGCCTTGAGCCACATCCAAACTTCTTGGTTTGCAAGTCCATGCAACGGACCAGCAAGTCCATTTATTCCAGCCGCATATGACAAAAACACGTCGCTAAGGGCACTACTCACTACATGGGTGGTATGAGCTGACACATTACCTCCCTCATGATCAGAATGTATAGTTGCATATAATCTCATAAGCTCAACAAATTCTTTGTCGTCAAAACCCAACATACTTGTAAAATTCCACGCGAAGTCTTTCGCAGGATCTATAGGTATATCTCTAGGTTCATCACAATAAGTTCTTTGGAATATTTTGGCAGAAATAACAGATATTCTTGCGATTAGTGTCATAGCATCTTCGTAGGTCGAGTCCCAGTATTCAGTTTTTTTAACGTGTTTGCGGTACGCTTTAGCAAATTTGCTTTCTTTATGCATCGCGCTAATTGTCGCGCTTAACTGCGCCATAGGATGTAAGTCTTTAGGAAAACTTTTTAATATCTTGTTTACATATTTTGGTAATTTGCCTCGTTCGTTCCATTCTTGTGTTACGGTACAAACTTGTTCTTCTGTTGGTATTTTGCTGGTTAGAAGCAACCAGAATATTCCTTCAGGAAGTGGTTGTTCTGAACCCTCGGCCTTGGGGAGTTTTTCAATTAAATCTGGTATTGTAAAACCACGAAATGTTATGCCTTTTTCTGGGTTTAATAAAGATGTTTCGTATACCATTGCTACAACACCACGCATGCCACCATATGCCATATTAATTGTGAATTTTCCTAATGCCTCTTTGCCATATTCTTTACGGAATTTGTATATTTTTTCTCTGTCTTTTATAATTTTTTCGCATAGTACAGTTTTTAAATCTTTGTCGCAACTAGAGTAATGTCTTGATAACACTTTAAATAATTTTGACATTTTGCTGACTTAAATGTATAATTTTATTGATTACCCATTGTTATGGTTACGATAAAATGACTGTCCATAGATGTTTATGATAATTTTAGTTATGGTGTTTTGTTACACGTAGTAATTTAAGCAGGTAGAAACAAAAAATTTCGAAGGTATAGTCGGGTAGTCTTTGAATACAGATGAGTTGTTTACAGGTAGATTTTTTGATGAAAAATTAAGGGTTTAAATTCAGAACTATGTATAAATGCTACATTTTTATAAACAAACTTTGTAACTTGCACTTGACACAGATATCTTTTTCTTTAGCTTTTCCCATTCGTTAGGGGGTTGCTATTGTTACACTCATTTCTATTTTGCGTATTGTCCTCATTCGGTTCCTTTTCTCTCAAGTGTTTCGCAATACGGTATGAAATATATACAAAAATCTGGGGGCCCGGGTTCGATCCCGACCGACGCCAAAAATTACATCGCATTTTAATGGCACATTACCGATATCTGTACAAAGCAGATTGGCACACCCAGCAATGCGTAATATGCCGTGATGAAATATTTATTTTATTTATATATACAAAACACACAGAACTGACGGGAGGCATTGTGTTGGTCACATCAAATTTTTTAATTATCAAAAATAAAATTTATTTGGCGAGAAGTATTGTGCTGGCCATAAATATAAATTAATTTATACATTGAATATATAAATAAAATTCGTTCTTATAAATATGTAATACATTTTAACATATAAATAAATATTTTATTGTACCCAGAGCTGCAGTGGAGAAAGCACCACTAAATTACTTTCATCTTTCATGTGGTAAATAATATAAAACAATATCTTTCATTTCAAAACAAATTTTCACTTTAAATTTTTATTTTTTGTTGGTTCATATATGTTAGTAACATTTTTTGCAACAAATTTAAGTTGGTACGAGCATGCACTGTTCATAACAAATGAAGGTGAAGCGTGGGTACGCGTGGGTTGTGTTTGGTGTTACAAAAATAGTAAAATTGTTTATAATTTGTACGAAATATACCAGAAAACTTATAGACAAGTGTTTTTTAAAAGGTAAAGATCAATTTTGTTTAATAATTGTATCAATTTATTAATTTATTTCGTTGGAAAATGTATATCATTTATTGATTGTGCAATAACCTTCACATTGGATACGACATTTTATGTTTTATTGTAGATGGTATTTATATATTTCTAAGTTACATATAAGCATTATAAATGTAAATAACGTAACTTTTTACTAAATATTGTTAAATATTTTTGTTGCAGATCTTCCATCGATCGCTGTCTCATCGTCCGTTGGATTCAACCCCGGGTTCGACTTCGTCTACTGGCAGAGTAGCCGTTCTTCAGGACGAAGGTAGGGTGATTTTTTTTTCTAAAAAATATTGGTCGAAAAAAGTGTTAAGCTTATATTGTCAACAGATAATTTTGCACCATTTATTTATTTGGCTTTAAACAACAATTTGCTTGTAAAATACTGTTAATAAAGTTAAGAGATTGTTATAGTAAACTTAGGGGAAAAAAGATAGAAAGAAAAATATATTTAAGTGCATTTTTTTTGGTTTTAAAGTTATGTAATATTAATGATAGCTGCAACTCATTCATTTATTAATTTATTTAATCATTTTGTTTTACAAGAAAGTACCCAAATTTTTTTAGACTTATTTTCTGTATGTTTAGTTTTAAGTTTTATCAGGAGGCCCCCATCATCATTTATTTATTTATTTGTGTTTTATATGTATGTGTGTATTTCTTAGTTTACATGTTAGGTAGGATGTTTAAAAACAATAATATTTAACAATAAATTATCTAATTGTGGTAAAATATAAATTAAACTGGGTCGAAAATTTCAGATAAACTTTTTCAGGGTTTGTACATCTTCATAAAGACAATTATTAAGGACGTTTGTGTAAGAAACAATTAGTTAAAGAATTTTTGGATATCGGAAACAGATTTTAATTTTTCTTTCTAATAAAAAAACTTATATTTCGAAAAGTAAGACAGATAGGATCTTGTAATTATCATATTTGAATTCAGGAGAGTCGTTTTGATAGGCCAGCACATTACCTTCCGTCAATTCTGTGTATTATGTACAAATTACATACATTCTTGCAAAAGATTATATATTTCTAGTAAAATTATTTCATAAACTAACTATGTAAAAATGATAAAATCATATTCTAGGTACCATAAAACGTTTATATATTAAATATATTTCCTATAATAAAATATTGTACATATTATATTTTTCCCAGTTTTCTTGTACAATAAAAATTATATAAACACAATAAATTATAACTTAAATAAATCAACAACAATAAATATATTATCCAGACCGTATTCTTGCTGAATGTATCATCCTGTATTGTTTAGGCATAGGAACACTTATCATTCTTAGAAGCTGTTCTACTAACAATCTGTATCTGTAATTAAAAAATAATAATTTTGAAAATATTTCAACAATTGAGGAGCTCTTAGCAAAAACAACCATAGTCCATTGTAAACATGTGTTATATACAGTATTGGCTATAAAAATAGCATCTTTAAAATTTCCAATTAGTCTCAAATAACAAAAGGAATTTTAGAAATAAATTACAGGATTGATGTGTTCCCTTAAAACTAATTTATTAGAGTTTTTGCATAGGAATCCGTAATTACACAGGTCTTTATTTTTATAGAATTTGAGAAATCGTACCTCCAACACACACACACACACACAGACATCATTAGCATAAATCCAATGGAGGTAAAAAAATGGACTAAGATTGATTTTTCTAACTCATTTTTTTATAAATCTTACGCGTCATGTATAAAAGATTCTTTAGGTATCATAAGATGCTCATTTAAAGGAGGGTTAGGTATATTCGTAATACCTAAAGTTAACAGAGCTAAAACAAATATATTTAGTGCTGAAAAAAAATATCTGGAAGATGTGTACCTATAGTATATTGAGATGTAGTTATTTCACCTAAGTGCATAGGGTCTTGAGTTTCATATAATGATTCTGAAAAGATACATTACTGAAAATTTATGTAAATTTGCTAAAAACATGTACCTATATGTTTTAAATCAAATAACAAAGGGGGCTCACATAATCCATATCGAAATTTGCAACATTTTTCCAAAAAATCTATTAAGAAGTCTATAGGATTGCCTGTAAATATATAACATAATAGCATTTATGTTAAAGATAAGATTATTTTACTCTACAGCCTATATCTTACATGGTTTTGAAGAAATCAACAACGCCCCAAGATACTTAAAAAATTGATGTATTCTTCTTTGCTTCAAATAATCTTGAGCTTGCTTCATCGGCGTAATTTCCTCATCTTCTGGCTTCAAAAACGAAAAATATTCTTCATCAGCTTCCACTGAAGACTGCTCTTTATATTTATCAAAATAACTTTGAAGAAATCGTCTCCCGCTTAGATCTAAGGAAGACTCTTGTTCTTCGATCATCGGTTGAGATAATGAAGAAAGTCTAGCTGAATATACTCTCTTGAAGAAAGAATCAGTTGATTGCGAAATTTCACTCATAGGTACAAAGAATTGTCTTGGCGTATCAAGCTTTTCTTCGTTAAAATCGTCAATAGACACTTGGATTTCTACTGATTTAGATTTGGGTGAAGCTTCCAACACAGGAGCTTTCAAAGCTTGTATTAAATCTTCGTCAAATCGTCCTTTTCCTTTGCTGAATATTTCTGCGTCATGTATTTTCTCTTTAAGCCCAGTAACATCTTCATTTATATTTCTAAGCTCTTCTTCAATAGCTTGGAGCTTTCTTCGCATTTCTTCTTTTGCTTGGAGCTTTTTTAAACGTTCTGCTAAAGTAAAAAACTTGGATTGTCTATATGATGGCTTTAAACTTGGTTCCTGAGATTGTAAACTTGGTTCAGAAATAGTTAGTCTTAGACAAGTTTCATCGACAGTTGCTAAATTAGATTCGGAATTTTGTTTGTCGGTATATGATGCTGGATATATTCCTGGTACTTGACCTAACACTGATTCGGATTCCTGATATAAAAATTAAATGGTAACCCATCTTAAATAGCAAATATGCAAGCTTGAGTACCTCGATGGATACTTTCGATGCTGATGAATCTGAAGGATGTTCTTTTAAATGCTGAAGTCTTAAGCGTTTTGTTAGACTCTTAACTTTTTCTAAAGTTCTTGGAGAATATACTGTAAGATGCAAATCGTCTTTCTAAAATTTTATTGTCAAAATTGTAGAGACTCGAATATTAATAATAGTATGTCCTAAAAGTTTTAGCGCAAATTTCAACAATTGTTCAACAATTAAATATTAACTAAATACATTTTATTTACAAAAAAATGTGCCAAATATTTTAGGACATACGTTAATATTTGTCATACAGTTTGTGTTTTTTCATTTTCTGTATCTGCCTTTGTGGCTAATTCCGTTGCTGAATCTGAAGAAACTTCCGATGGTTCCAGCTGTAAATCATTTTTTTCAGTACTGATATCTTCAGATTCTTGGTCTTCTTCTTCTTCAGCGGGCTCCTAAACGGCTGACAATTAAGTAACGAATTTTTAAAATTGTATTACTTACAATTTCAATAAGTTTTTTGTAGAAATATTCTAGTTTCTTCTTAAATGGTTTCACTTTTTTTGTAAATTCTATGCCTTCACAACGGCATTTTTCTTTTTTACTACTGAGTATTACAGTAGACATTTTATAAATAAAATATTATGAATACATATTATGTTTTATATACACAGTATAATGTGACATTTTATGTCACACTGCAAATGTTTCTCAAACAAAACGTAGCTTATTAAGAATTGTTGGTTTGGTTTATTTAAAGAACTTTTTTTTTCAAAATATTTGAATATAAACTATGTTCTGCTTGGGTGGAATTAAATATTGAAATTTGGCAATAAAATCTAACATCCTTACAACTTAAATTCGTTTAATTTTTTTTTCAGTTTTTCATGAATTGATGGTAGAACTAAGCATTATTTTATTTTAAATGTCGTATTTACAGTAAAAATTTTGAAAGATGTCCGATCAAGGCCATCTGTATCACGAACGAATTAACAAATAGGCATACATTTATCTCTTTCTTTTGCAAAGTCTGTAAGATTGTGCGATGACAAATATAACACGCTTGTCTTTCAAAAATTCATATTGTTTCGACTAAGTTAGGACATTCCACTTTAAAACGATGCTCGTTGTTGATAATACTTTCGCTGTAACGTAAGTTTATTTATTAATTCAGATACATTACCTGAATTCATAGCCGTACGAATAACGTTATTTTCTGCCAGAGTCACTGACACTGACGTGTCATTATCTTATTTTTAACATATTGGGTTTTACATTTGCTTATAAACTTACCAGTTGACTTATTTTTGAATTTTGAATGTTTTTACTGTAATATATATTTTTATAATAATAAAATAACAGTAGTATCTTACGTACCCTCATAAAAATTAAGCAAACGACACTACTGAATTTTTCAGAATGGGTGGAGCAAAAATCTGAATTCATACAATTCGTAGACGACCTTGATCGGACATCTTTCAAAATTTTTACTGTATAAGTGAAGTCCAAAAATTTTACAGTCGCACTGTATAAAATACTTTTTAAAAATAATAATAGATTGCTGTGGGAATGTCAAATTTGACTTTGTATATATTTACATGTATACATATGACATTTGTACAATATACAATTTCTGTACAATTTCTAAGACATAAAATAAATTCAAAATGAGTCAATCTTTTGCCTCTACCGTTGAAAAAGAAGATTTAGATTATGACTGTAGTTGTGACGCCAATTTATTTTATAAAAAATATAAAGACCAAATAGACAGAGTACTTGGCAGACATTTCGTAAGTCATCAATTATAAATTACGTCCAAAATTTCATAGATTCCTTCCTTAGGAGGATAGTAAATTCGTAGATAAAATTTCAATTTCAAAAAGACCTAAGTCGAAATTGAGAAAGGGCACTAAAGATGATTCAAGAAGCAAATCTAAAGCGTTATCTTCACAAGGACCTAAGCCTTCAGGTGCAGATAGGTTAACACAGTTTGATCAAATCGGACGAAGAACTGCTAAAAAAATTGAAGCAGGAAGAAAGAGACCCACAGAAACAGCAAGCAGAAGTGAAAAAGTGTCGGATGAAACTTCGGCTCGAACCTCGAGAAAAACGGATATTGAGTAATTATTTACAATCTATTAAAACTGATGATATATATCATCATTTCAGCGATTTCCTCCAAGCTTTATCTCGTAAAATGGATCTATGCATGCTTGAAGGCGAAGAAGAAGAAGTACCAATCACAGAACGCGGATATTATGTCTTTGAACGACTTTCAGAAGAAAGTGAAGTTCCCCAAACTGTAGAAAAGGTTTCAACAGTAATAAGTAGCATTGAAGGGGAGGGAGTATATCCACACGCCCCTCAATTTGAAGAAGAATATATGTCTGAAACGATGCGGCGAGCTTTAGAATATTTAAACAAACATAAGATAGCTGATTTGTTCAAATATCTAGGGGCACAGCTTGCCTCTAATAAACCATGTAAGATATTAATATTAATAGATTGTAATACTCTTTACATATACATTTAGTGGTCGTTGAAGTCGGAACACCACCAAAAAATAATAGGAATAAAAGGGTGACAAAAGTGGATGATTTTGAAAGGGGCCGTATACAGAGAGTGTATTTTATCAATAAACATAGAGTATTTTCGTTACCATAGTTACAAAATGATAGCAATGTATTGAAGCGTTTATTTGATGGGTAAACATAGGGAATAGTTGTCAGACTCTTCAAACTGTCACATTTCAAATTTTCTTTTATAAAATTGCAGATTATAACAGATATAATTTACATATAAGCCTAAGATAAGTTTCAGATGTATCTGCTGCTACATTTAAGCCGTATTCTTTCGCTGGGTTGGACCAGATCCAACTGATCGTATGATTAGTCGAAAAAATGAATTTCAATTTTCTATATTTACCATTTTATTTATAGAACTATTAAAAAAATCTTTCAGAACTCATTATTCGATTAAAATGATACAACCTTTTTAATTTTAGTTTTGTTTATTGTTATAAAAACCGACTTTTCGGCAGCATGAACTGCTGCCTTCTTCAGTGAACCTTATGTAACCTCTTGTCCTTATTGACTTATAAAATATGACAGATTCTTCCGCCATTTTTGAATCTTAAGTAATATGATCTTTCTAATCCAAGTTTTTGTTGGAGTATATAGCACTGATCTGGATTATTTGGTCTTGGGGTGGAGGTACTGATCAGAATTCGAAAGAACAGGCAATTTACTGATCCATGTAACATGGATCTAATCCAACGCAGCGAAAGAATACGGCTTTAAGAATCAATAAACAAAATTAATTTTGTGCCTTACAACGGCAGATTTTTTTTTTTGTTTCAATTTCAACGACAGCTACTTTTTTGTAAAATATTACTTGTATTTAAATTTACATTTTACAGGTAATCCTATAGAATTTTTAATAAATTTATTAGAAACTTGTCTGACATATAGAATGGGCTACTGTGAGCCCCCTTTACTATATTTGCCCAAACATATAGGTAACAATATCTCTCATACCTTAAATCCAATTTGGGGTATAAATTTTTAAACATTACAGAATCCTTATTTAATACTATGGACCCCATGAGAACAGGTTTCATAGACATGAATCAGTACCACACAGGTATTCCGTAAAATATTTTCATGCCTGAAATAATTTTCATGATTTTCAGCCATGTTTACCCTCGGAATAAAAGTGTACAACATGTTTCCTGAAATTAACAGTAAAAACATGGTCGCAAAACATATATTTCTCCATGAAGCGTAAGTCTGAAACAATTCTTCAGGAAAAATTTCATGAATTGTTTTCAGGTTTATTAGGCTGAAATTTCAACTGGATGAAATGATTCATTCGGATGAACCATCGACGATTTCAGGATATACAGCTAGATATCCAAGTGTTGTTGGGGAATCGATTGTTATTAATGAAATTAAAATGTGATATCTTTAAAAATAAAAGAGATACGAGCATAAGGGATTCATTTTTGGATTCAGTACTCCTTTTTACATATATGTTCATATATTTTCAGGAAAAATAATGTAAATTTTTATAAATATAAATAAAAATGTAAATTAAGATTTTTGAAATTTTTACCTCTCGCTAAAAATCGTATATCCAGATAAGCACGTTTTAAGGTCCCTAGATTATAACATTTTTACGATGATGTGGTGTGTGTGTGTATGTTGGAGGTACGATTTCACAAATTCTATAAGATTAAACCCCTGTTTAATTACGGATTCCTCAATCTAACAGTAATGGAAAAAGTTGAATAGGTTTTGGTAACAATTTGACAACCGGAAGTAGTAATATTTTAACAAAAATCGTCGGAATATTATTTTTTGAAAATTTAATACAAATATTAAACATAAAATTCTCTATCCGATACATTTAAAAATTATATCTTCTATAGATTTAAAGATATAAAAATATAATGTATAAAATAATCTGTTATAAATCTCACAGTCCAAACAATTCTATGGAAACTAGTTAATGAATAAGCACGTTTTAGAGTCCCTACAATACTAATATACTGTTTTTACGATGATGTCTGTATGTGGGTGTGTGTAGATATAATTATATTTTTTTCGTATTCCTCTTCTGTATGTCCATATGGATGATTATATTTTGGTTATAGTTGGTCAACTGGAATAATAATTTACATAGTTTGTTCCAGAAATAATTTTACTGGAAATTTAGAATCTTTTGCAAGAAAATTTAGGTATGATATGTGTACAAAATACACAGAATTGACGGAAGGTATTGTGCTGGCCACACCAGATTTTTTAATTACCAAAAATAAAATTTATTTGGCGAGAGGTATTGTGCTGGCCATAAATACAAATGTATTTATTCATATTAATAGAATATGTAAATAAAATTCTTGCTTATAAATATATAATACATTTTAACATATAAATAAATATTTCATTGTACCCAGAGCTGTAGTGGAGAAAGCACCACTAAATTACTTTCATCTTTCATGTGGTAAATAATATAAAACAATATCTTTCATTTCAAAACTAATTTTCACTTAAAATTTTTATTTTTTGTTGGTTCATATATGTTAGTAACATTTTTTGCAACAAATTTAAGTTGGTACGAGCATGCACTGTTCATAACAAATGAAGGTGAAGCGTAGTTACGCGTGGGTTATGTTTGGTGTTACAAAAATAGTAAAATTGTTTATAATTTGTACGAAATATACCAAAAAACTTATGGACAAGTGTTTTTTAAAAGGTAAAGACCAATTTTGTTTAATAATTGAATCAATTTATTGATTTATTTTGTTGGAAAATATGTATCATGTATTGATTATGCAATGACCTTTACATTACATACACCATTTTATGTTTTATTGTAGATGATATTTATATATTTCTAAGTTACATATAAGCATTATAAATGTAAATAACGTAACTTTTTACTAAATATTGTTAAATATTTTTGTTGCAGATCTTCCATCGATCGCTGTCTTATCGTCCGTTGGATTCAACCCCGGGATCGACTTCATTTATTGGCAGGGTAGCAGTTCTTCAGAACTAAGGTAGGGTGATTTTTTTTTAAATATTGGTCGAAAAAAGTGTTAAGCTTATATTGTCAACAGATAATTTTGCACCATTTATTTATTTGGCTTTAAACAACAATTTGCTTGTAAAATACTGTTAATAAAGTTAAGAGATTGTTATAGTAAACTTAGGGGTAAAAAGATAGAAAGAAAAATATATTTAAGTGCATTTTTTTTGGTTTTAAAGTTATATAATAATAACGATAGCTGCAACTCATTCATTTATTAATTAATTTAATCATTTTGTTTTACAAGAGAGTACCCAAAAAATTTTAGAATTATTTTCTGTATGTTTAGTTTTAAGTTTTAACAGGAGGCCCCCCATCATCATTTATTTATTTATTTGTGTGTTTTATATGTATATGTGTATTTCTTAGTTTACATGTTAGGTAGGATATATTGTCAACAGATAATTATGTATTATGAGTAATTTGTAACATATACCAAATGTATATGACATATTAGCAAATAATAGATTAAAGGTCAGTGTTTTAAAGTTTAAAATCATGACAAATTAATTTTAAAATACCACCAATCTATCTTTGAAATTAGGTCGTTAAACTACACCTCCTTTAGAGAAAGTATTAGAAATTGTTTATAGCGACAAAATAATTCGGCAGATGTTCCTATGTCAATAAATCTTTAAAGACAAATGCTTCAGCAGTAGTCCTGATAAAATCTGAACATCGATTGTCTTCGTTTCATTTGTCATTCACCTATCATTCAACATTACATCAAGTATCGTGAATATATCAACAATATTTATTATGTTACGAAGTCACGATGCTCGCTTGTAAAAATAAATGCCGCACTGAAAAAATGAAGCGAGAAAAACAAACATCTTAAGTAACACCTGAACGTTGACTCCTCCTAAGTAAAGCAAACGAAAGATGGACCCTTTTTTCTATTGGTAGGAGCCGGCGAGTGTTAATAAATGAACAAACAAATATTAATAAAGGAACAGAAAATCTTTTATTTTCTTTTCAAATAGTTGTATGATCGTTTGTGTTTCAATACTAAATAAGTACATACGTCTTTAGCCTTCTAGAAACAACTTACTGTTAAGGAAAACAAGAACCGGTGCAGAAACAAAAAAAAAAATATTGTAAACGTTCGTTAATACGACATTTATTATTTGAAATAAAGTTGCAAAATTTAAGTTATTAAATAGGAAAATAAATATTAATGAAAGTACTGTACCAGTGGTCGGCAAACTGTTCTAGAGATTGTTTGCATAGCTGAAATATATTTATTTACCTTTCATTTTAAATGGGCCACCATTGCTATCTCGAGAACTATAAGAGCTACAAAGACAGTTAAATTTTTTCAACCACAGATTCGCAAAATACGAGACTTAACTTTTTTATTTTAAATGAGAATATATTTTTTTATTTGCTCATTCGTTAGAGAATTTAATTTTTATTCAGTGACACTGCCAGAAAATAACGTAATTCGTACGGCTATGAATCAAGGTAAAATATTTAAATTAAAAATAAACTTACATTACAGCGAAAGTATTGTCAATAACGAGCATTGTTTTAAAATGGAATGTCCTAACAATATGAATTTTTGAAAGACAAGGGTATTATATCTATCTTTGTCGCACACGCTTATAGTCTTTGCAAATGAGTGAGATAAATGTATGCCAATTTGTTAATTCGTTCATGATACAGATAACCTTGATCATACGTCTTTAAAAAAAATTAATGTATATTTGATTCATAGCTGTACGAATAATGTTATTTTCTGTCAGTGTCACTGACACTGCCTCTTATTTTTACATTTGCTAATAAACTTACCAGTTGACTTAAGTTTTGAATTTTGAATGCTTTTACTGTAACATATATTTTTATAATAACAAAATAACAGTAGTATCTTACGTAGACATCTTTCAAAAATTTTAATGCCTCATATTTACAATATTTGGACTATGGTTGTTTTTGCCAAAAGCACTTCAATTTTATTTTCTTTTAAAATGCAACGCACGTCTGGAATTCAATATTTATGCAATATTTAAAGAATCTTATATATTCTTGGCGCCATCCTAAATAAACAAAGGCGTGAAAAAATAATACACTTCTTCACTTCATCATCAGAAAGGTGCGAAGACATGGCTTCTACTTAACACCTCAAGAAGACAAAATTCTTTTATATATTCTTGTCTTTTATTACTGTTTTAGCACTTTGCTTAATTTATTATTCTTCCAAGTCTCTTCGTCTATTCGTGGTAGATTCTTCGTCTCTTTTCTAACCCAAATAAGTGTTAATTATGTTTAAAAATGGCCGGGCATGTTCGAGGACTAAATAAATATGAGTGTGTTTTCGTTCATGAGAATATTCGAATTTTAGAATGTTTAATTTTTATCTTAGGAACTTCCTAGAGTAGACTTATAGAGTGTATTTGTTGATATGCATCTTAAAGATGAAGATATGCTTATACAAATTGAATAGTATGTACGTTCAATGAACGAATAAATACTAGCTTTTATTTTAAAGTAATTAAGGTACTTGAAATTTAAAACACAAAAATGTTACATTTTACTTTTAATATAAATGCTTTTATTATCGACAAAGATTTAGCACATATGTGGTGTTTATTTCCCATGAAACGTTCTGAGAAAAGTGAAACATATTTCTGCATTATATGCATGCTTAAATTTATAGTTCCAACAGACAAAATAAATTAGAATGATGTCATATCCTAAAATAACTTTATACATATGTACGAGTCCAAAACCATAATAGTTACTATATTACTAGGATGAATCAAATATAAACGTGACTATATATTTTTTTTTAAATTCTGGTTTTATTTTAAAAAGTATACAAAAACATTATTTTTCTACATAATCCCCCGCCCTAGAAACGCATTTTTTTTAATCCCTTCATCGTAGAAACTAGCAGGACTTTCTCATAGCAATTTGGAGCACAAACTCCTCCACCGCACGGTCGTCGTCGAATCGATGGCCTCCCATCGCTTCTTTGAGGGACCTAAGTCACATGGTGACAAGTCGGGTTTGTACCGTGGATGTTCAAACGTTTCTCAGCCAATTCTGTTCAATTTTTGCCTCGTAGTGTTTGCGTTTTTCTTTTCCTTCGATAGGACAATTTTGCAGCATCCACTAAGTTGCAATAATATTGCACATTAAATGTGCGTTGATCATTATGCGTTTATCAGTCTTCATGAGATCTCGAACCGCCTCGATGTTGACTTCGGTAACGCTCATCCTTTGGGGGCAATCGTGGCTCTGATTCTCACCCTTCAGAGAACTTCTTATGCCAAGCAAAGACACGGGTCCTTAAGAACGTGTTGTCCCTGCACTGGGCCTTCAAACGCCGCAAAATTTCGGTTGGACTTACGCCTTCCTTGGCCAAAAACTTGATAATAATCAGTTGCTCCACGGAGACATGCCCTTCTTGATCGCTCATGGTTTTCTTTAATACTAAAGGGACCTATGCGAATTGGGGTCATGTCTACCCCCTTCCTAACAGCCCAAGCTACCTGCTAATCAACTCCATACGGGTCTATGACCCCTCTAGAATTTAAAAACAAAATCAGTTTATATTTGATTCACCCTCGTACAAAAAACTCAATAAATTTGGCTGTACCGAGTAGGCAGGGAATCCTTTTAATGCGTGTCTTTATTTCAACAGAGCGGCGCAAATAATAGCACGTTGGAATTGAATATAAAAGAAAACAAGCCATGTTGTAATAACGATATGTATAACTTTTCTAATGTCACATACTCAGAACTTCTAAATTTATTATTTTATTTCTTGGGTATTTCTTGACTGTTGGTATAATGTAAAGGGTTACTGGTAAATAAATGGAGTTGCAGTCTGGTGATAAATGTTTATTAGGATTTAATTTAACATTTCCTACGTTTCGGTTCCAAATGAACCATCCTCAGGGATAGTTAATGTGTAATTAGGATATAATTCATTACAAACAAAAATTTAAGTAAAAAAGGATGAAAATGTCGTCAAAAGTATCAAGGTAATAAAAGCGTGTATACATCAGGAACAATTCAGTAAAACTGACATTTTCATCCTTTTTTACTTAAATTTTCGTTTGTAATGAATTGTATCCTAATTACACATTAACTATCCCTGAGGATGGTTCATTTGGAACCGAAACGTAGGAAATGTTAAATTAAATCCTAATAAACATTTATCACCAGACTGCAACTCCATTTATTTACCAGTAACCTTTTATTATTTTATATTTAAATATATTTCGTTCAAATATAAAAAAAATCAATTCAGTTATATATTAATACAGGGTACCCTATTAAGAATTACCGAGAGAATTACAGACTTATTAAAAACTCAAAAACATTCAGTAATGTCTATACTTTTTATTTTGAAATACGATATGTTTGCAAATTTTTTTCGTCCACATTATCGTGGGAGCTAATAAATATTCTCCATAAAAAAATCTCCATAAAAACATTTGCATTTTTGGAACTTGTTTGTCACATGTCCATAGTTCACAAGTTCTTTGAACTAGTAATGTGCCTTATGACCTTGCATGGATATTTTTGCTAAAGGAAATATAAATATATTCATAAGTGAGTACTACATGTTAACTAACTGTTTCCTTTTTGATGTTGTTTACTTTTTTTGAGGAAATGTTCATTATTTTTCGCACTAACACATCAAACAACCAACACAATACCTCCCGCCATTTAAAAAGAAAAAGTATTGATGTATATCTGTAGAAAATTTGATAATCTTTAATTTTTATTACCAAGGGTAACGGGAAATAAAAAAACCAAGAAATTTGTAACAATGCACGACTTAAATTCTTAAAATGTTCTGCTTAAAATGGATTACACAATTTTAATAAAAAAAAGTGTATAACGGAACATGTTCTCTTTAATTAACAGTGATATATAAGGAAAAATTCCATCAAAAATTCTTTCTTTTTTTGACATTTCTTGTGTTGAATTTTTATGATTAACAAAGGTCAACAATATACGAACATTCGCCTGTGTACATTGTTATCTTTATTACATTGTATATCTAGTTTATCTTATCTAGTTTCTCGGAACGGTATCTAGGATTGTTCTAGACAATTTTAAACATTCTTAAGATTGTATTAAATGTTTTGTGTTACGCACTATAATAAAATACTTTCAATAAATTTCAATTAATATTAACTGAAGAAACTGGGACATCGAATTATTTTGCCCTTGATAAATATACATGGCGTATCTCCCATTACCTTACATCCCACACTCAGTATCTTTTCAAATTTGCGATCAATTCGACCATCCCTATTAATTTAAATAATTAATTGTAATTATTCATCCAGATGCAGAATTTTAAGCTCTACAACTTTTATTTGAAGCTTTTTTATGTAAAATAATTAGGAAAGCAAGAAATTATGAAAATATATATGTATATTAATCATTTGCTAATGTGCAATAATTCAAATTTCAAATAAAATATCATTCGTTGTATTTTTATGTCATCTATTTATCATTTTAACAAAAAATAGCGCTACCCATTGTTTTTTCTAAACAAAAAATCTATACCGTCGTTGCTAGGTAAAAGATTACCGAAATTTTGTCTCACTAGGTAGTCCTACACACACCACAGGGAGTATCAGTGTCTCACAAACTTTTTTACAAGAAATATATGTTGTAGTAATTTAAAAACATATTATGAATATTGTATGATCTTTTTATCAATATATGTTTTAATTATTTCAAATAATACAATAATATTTTAATGTTAAAATGGCAAATATTTATAGTTTCATTTTTAAGAAATAATTTATTTCTACGCTTGAGTTTTTTCAGGTAAAATTTACAACTGTCATGCCATTAGATATTATTTATAATTCAGCCTAAAGACATTACCATAACAACCAGATTTTATACGGAACATCGAAACAGCAGTATACCTCAAAACAATACTTAACAATAGAATAAATTTTGTTTATTGTATCTTATCCATGGGGATCAAATTTATTTTCATATTTGTAAATCATTTTAAAATTCATTTAATATACTATTGATTGTTGCAAAAAATAACTAATAATTTCATATTTTTTGGCTCTTAACCCCTGTAAATTTAAATATTTCACATCGTGTCTGACGTATTAAATTGTAGTTGGAAGTTTTGTGTAATAGCTATTGCTAGTCTAGCCGTTCAGACATACATCGGGGAATGATTTTGCAGTCGTATAGAGATCAAAATATTGATTATACTACGAGCCCAACCCCAAATGTATTCGTACCCTAACAGAAATAAAAGATAAATATTTAGGTTACTATAATTAAGATTATATTTGGGTATTTTTTTATTTTATGTATTAATAAAGTGTACTGGATTTAAATACAATGTTATTAACTAAATTTCTCATTTAAACAATAATCTACGGGCAAATATATGACAAAAGACAAGTCCCAAATTTTTTCGTTCCAACAGTAAATAATACAATATTTATGTTAGTATTGTCTATAAAACTGAGGGTAAAGGTAACTGACAATATACCCAATTAATTGCCATCTTAAATTTTATTACTTAAAAAAAATATTTGCGAATTATTAAAGACGAAAACATTTGTCACGTATAGTCTTAACTATTGTAATCTAAAAATTTATTTCTTCTTGCTGTTAATATATTTCTTCAGAGGGTACGGATACATTTGGGGTTGGGCTCGTAATAATGCGGCTAGTTTATATTTTCGACAAATTATAAAGTCTATACAAATGGTTAAAAATTTCTACAAAATTCTTTCGGCGTTTTTAAATATAGACTTAAAACTTTATCATTTTTACCTTGCGTCACCAAGGAAGGTATTGTCTTTGGTCAAAAAATTCAATGGTGAGTTTTTAATGAATAAGAACGTTTTAGGGTTCCTAGAATATAAATTTACTGTTTTTACGAAGTCTGTATGTGGGTGTGTGTATTTGACAAAAAATTCTACTTCAATAACTCCAATATTACAATTCCAAAAATTATATTTTTTTCGTATTCTTCTTCCGTACGTCCATATAGAGAGTTGATTATATTTTGGTTATAATTATTAACAGTTAAATATCATATTGTATAAAACACCATTTGTAGATGATATTTATATATTTTTAAGTTACATATAAGCATTATAAATGTAAATAACGTAACTTTTTACTAAATATTGTTAATTTTTTTGTTGCAGATCTTTCATCGACCACTGTTTCATCATCGTTCGTTGGATTCAATCCCGGGATCAACTTCATGTACAGGCAGAGTAGCAGTTCTTCTCAAGGTAGGATGAATTTTTTTCTAAAAAGCATATATTGTCAGCTAGTACAATCATGGGCGTACGCAGGGTGGGGCAGTTGCCCCCTTCCAAAGTTTCCATATAAAAAGTAAAATTTACTGTATATATGTATATAAAATAAAAGTATTATACATTTTATATTGCACATGTATCATACATACGTAAAATACTGTATAAAAATATAATATACGTGTATGAAATGATATATTATGATCAATACTAAATATTTTTAAACTGCTCAAATGGAATAATACGTTTTATACAGTATAAAATGTATAATACATGTATTGTACAGGTATAATAACATGCAGCTTTTTTTAAAGATGTCCGATCAAAGTCATCTGTATCATGGACGAATTAACTCTCATTTGCAAAGATATAAGGATGGATACAATACGCTTGTCTTTCAAAAATTAATATTGTTTCGACTAAGTGAGGCATTCCATTTTAAAACAATGCTCGTTGTTGACATTACTTTCGCTGTAACGCAAGTTTATTTATTAATTCAGATATATTACCTTGATTCAAAGCCGTACGAATAACTTTATTTTCTATCAGTGTCACTGACACTAACAGTGTCAATATCATATATTTCACATTTTTGGTTTCACATGTATTAATCCATTTCCGTTTAGAATTTTGAATGCTTTTGCATTAACATATATTGTTATAATAATAAAATAACAGTAGTATCTTATGGACCCACATAAAAACTAAGTGAACGACACTACTGTATTTATCGGAATAGGCGGAGCTAAAATCCTAATTCATCCAATTTGTTGATCGGACATCTTTAAAAAAAATTCAGTACATTTTCTAATAACCAAGAATATATACTTTTATACATATAGAGGTAGAAGTGACACAAAGATTTTCTGAAAATCCACTACAGTTAATGTTTTATTCACTAAATATATTATTAATTTTTATGTGTTCTTTTTTAAATAAATTATCTTTGGTATTTACTTTAAGTAAACCTTTAACAAAAGCATTTTAAACATAATTTCTTCTTGCCCCCCCGTCTGAAGAAATTCCTGCGTATGTCTATGAGTACAATAATGTTAAGAGATTGTTATAGTAAACTTCAGGGAAAAAGATAGAGAGAAAAATATATTTAAGTATCATTTGTTTGGTTTTAAAGTTCTGTAATAATAACTACAACATTATTCTTTTATTTATTATTTTTATTATCCTTTTTAAATATGGGAGTCACATTTCAACAATAATATCATTCTTTTAAAAAACTTGAAAGTAATTTAGTAATAACAATAGCTGCAACTTATTGCTTTATTAATATATTTATCCATTTTGTTTTCAAGGGGGTACACAAAAATAACGAGAATTATATTCCGCACTGAAAAAAAAATAGGTTCACATTTATAATTAAAAATTATTCCCTAATACTTTTTTATTAAAATCAGATAACAAAATTACTCAAGTGGTAGTTATTTCTAACGATTAATTTAAGTTACAATAAAATTATTAAATTACAAATATTTATTACTATTTTAAAAATTATATTCTTTGTTTTAAAATATTTTACAAAACATTTTATTTATATTACAATACATATTTATTTGGTTTAAAAAAATAAATATTACACTTAATAATCGAGCGACCCTGGGGTCGTGGGTTCGATTCCCACTAAGGGCTTGGAAATCTGTGAGTGTCTTCTAATGAATTATTATAATATGTATGTCACAAAAATTGTAAAAATATAATAAATAAATGTATTAGGGCTATAACTGTAAAAGTTAGATAGTCGACAAAATATACGAGCCCAACCCCGAATGTATTTGTACCTTCTGAAATAAATATATTAAAAGCAATAAAAATAATTTTTTTTGGTTACAATTGTTAAGACTATATTTGGGCATTTTTTTATTTTATGTATTAATAAAGTGTACTGGATTTAAATACAATGTTATTAACTAAATTTTTCATTTAAATAATAATCTACGAGCAAATATATGACAAAAGATAAGTCCCAAAATTACAACAGTAAATGGAAAATAATTTTTATTCAAATATTATATAGGCGGCTATGTGAAAATAAACAAAAAGTAACAATGTTAATATCGACAAAGTATACATATGTTTGTTACTTATTTATTATTACATATTATTTACTTTTTTATGTATTTATTTATTATTTATCTATTTATTTATTATTTATCTATTTATTTATTATTTATTTTCACATACCCTCCTAGAATATATGTACCAAAATAAATAAATAAAAATAAATAAATATTTCATCATGGCATATTACCCATTGCTGGGTGTGCCAATCTGCTTCGTACACAGATATCGGTAATGATGGAATATTTGTACCGTGTGCGCGCTTACCAAAATAATAATTTGAATTTAATTTACTACAATAGTAAATATATTTGTTATTTTAAGAATAATAATAATAGAAATAATATTCTATTTTATAGGAAATATTTTAGCTGTCACAATAAAGTACCTTTTCCTCTCCTATTTTTTCTGTGTGTATGTTTAGTTTTAAGTTTATTAGGAAACCAATAGCATCATTTATTTATTTATGTTATATATATATATATATATATATATATATATATATATATATATATATATATACAGGGTGTCCCTTAACTTGGTGCACAAACTTTAAGGGCATATAATACTGATCAAAATGAGTAAAAAAAGCTCAGTCAAAATGTGTCCGATCTTTAATAGTTTCCCAGATATAACGCAGTGAAAAATGAGTTTTTACGAGATTTACCTTTGCTATCTCAAAAACTATAAGAATTACGATTTTGATTAATTGAGACTTTTTGTTTACCTTTGAGAGATAATCTTAGATGGCCTTTTGTTATTTTATAAAAATCAAAAGTGAAATGTTGTGGCGACCTTGGTCAATATTTAATTTTCATATAACTACGTAACTATAAGAAATTGAGAAAAATGTTTCATATAAAATTTTATTGTTTTTTATAGTCTTTTTACTGACATAGACAAAATTTTATTCGATCGTTATCTTTGTCAGTTTTTCTTAGATTTTTCGCTTTTCTCGGAAACAGTTGAAGATCATTCCTATGTTGATGAAGCTTTTTTATTCATTTTGGTCAGTACTATATGCCCTTAAAGTTTGTGCACCAAGTTAAGGGACACCCTGTATATATATATATATATATATATATATATATATATATATATATATATATATATATATATATGGTGGTGACAGGCATAGTCGAACGGACTTCAAGTAAAGTATCACTTCCGGTTTATCAATTCTTGTCAAAATCTAATATGTTGTTTCCTTTGATATGAAAGTCTTAAATACTAAAATTGACATTTTTTGGATTATATTTTAATATAGTTATTCATTAAAAACTGTTATGGGCTTCAAGTAAAGTATCACTTCCGGTTTATCAATTCTTTTCAAAATCTAATATGTTGTTTCCTTTGATATGAAAGTCTTAAATACTAAAATTGACATTTTTTGGATTATATTTTAATATAGTTATTCATTAAAAACTGTTATGGGCTTCAAGTAAAGTATCACTTCCGGTTTATCAATTCTTTTCAAAATCTAATATGTTGTTTCCTTTGATATGAAAGTCTTAAATACTAAAATTGACATTTTTTGGATTATATTTTAATATAGTTATTCATTAAAAACTGTTATGGGCTTCAAGTAAAGTATCACTTCCGGTTTATCAATTCTTTTCAAAATCTAATATGTTGTTTCCTTTGATATGAAAGTCTTAAATACTAAAATTGACATTTTTTGGATTATATTTTAATATAGTTATTCATTAAAAACTGTTATGGGCTTCAAGTAAAGTATCACTTCCGGTTTATCAATTCTTTTCAAAATCTAATATGTTGTTTCCTTTGATATGAAAGTCTTAAATACTAAAATTGACATTTTTTGGATTATATTTTAATATAGTTATTCATTAAAAACTGTTATGGGCGTCAAGTAAAGTATCACTTCCGGTTTATCAATTCTTGTCAAAAGCAAATATGTTGTTTCCTTTGATATGAAAGTCTTAAATACTAAAATTGACATTTTTTGGATTATATTTTAACATAGTTATTCATTAAAAACTGTTACTGGCTTCAAGTAAAGTATCACTTCCGGTTTATCAATTCTTTTCAAAATCTAATATGTTGTTTCCTTTGATATGAAAGTCTTAAATACTAAAATTGGCATTTTTTGGATTATATTTTAATATAGTTATTCATTAAAAACTGTTATGGGCTTCAAGTAAAGTATCACTTCCGGTTTATCAATTCTTTTCAAAATCTAATATGTTGTTTCCTTTGATATGAAAGTCTTAAATACTAAAATTGACATTTTTTGGATTATATTTTAATATAGTTATTCATTAAAAACTGTTATGGGCTTGAAGTAAAGTATCACTTCCGGTTTATCAATTCTTTTCAAAATCTAATATGTTGTTTCCTTTGATATGAAAGTCTTAAATACTAAAATTGGCATTTTTTGGATTATATTTTAATATAGTTATTCATTAAAAACTGTTATGGGCTTCAAGTAAAGTATCACTTCCGGTTTATCAATTCTTTTCAAAATCTAATATGTTGTTTCCTTTGATATGAAAGTCTTAAATACTAAAATTGACATTTTTTGGATTATATTTTAATATAGTTATTCATTAAAAACTGTTATGGGCTTCAAGTAAAGTATCACTTCCGGTTTATCAATTCTTTTCAAAATCTAATATGTTGTTTCCTTTGATATGAAAGTCTTAAATACTAAAATTGGCATTTTTTGGATTATATTTTAATATAGTTATTCATTAAAAACTGTTATGGGCTTCAAGTAAAGTATCACTTCCGGTTTATCAATTCTTTTCAAAATCTAATATGTTGTTTCCTTTGATATGAAAGTCTTAAATACTAAAATTGACATTTTTTGGATTATATTTTAATATAGTTATTCATTAAAAACTGTTATGGGCTTCAAGTAAAGTATCACTTCCGGTTTATCAATTCTTTTCAAAATCTAATATGTTGTTTCCTTTGATATGAAAGTCTTAAATACTAAAATTGACATTTTTTGGATTATATTTTAATATAGTTATTCATTAAAAACTGTTATGGGCGTCAAGTAAAGTATCACTTC
The DNA here is from genome assembly GCA_951394225.1 of Harpalus rufipes. Classification (NCBI taxonomy): domain Eukaryota; kingdom Metazoa; phylum Arthropoda; class Insecta; order Coleoptera; family Carabidae; genus Harpalus; species Harpalus rufipes. Next base: position 901,767 of record OX596288.1, read on the forward strand.
CGGTTTATCAATTCTTGTCAAAAGCAAATATGTTGTTTCCTTTGATATGAAAGTCTTAAATACTAAAATTGACATTTTTTGGATTATATTTTAACATAGTTATTCATTAAAAACTGTTACTGGCTTCAAGTAAAGTATCACTTCCGGTTTATCAATTTTAGTCTAAATCTGATATGTTGTTTCCCTTGATTCAAAAGTCTCAAATACTCAAATTGAAAATTTTTGGATTATATTTTAATATAATTATTCATTAAAAACTGTTACAGGCTTCAAGTAAAGTATCACTTCCGGTATATCAATTTTAGTCCAAATCTGATATGTTGTTTCCCTTGATATAAAAGTCTTAAATACTCAAATTGAAAGTTTTTGGATTATATTTTAATATAGTTATTCATTAAAAACTGTTACAGGCTTCAAGTAAAGTATCACTTCCGGTTTATCAATTCTTGTCAAAATCTAATATATTGTTTCCTTTGACATAAAAGTCTTAAATACTAAAATTGAAAAATTTTGAATTATATTTTAATATAGTTCTTTATTAAAAATTGTTATGGGCTTCTAGTAAAGTATCACTTCTGGTTGTGCAATATTACCCAAAATCTAATCAACTCCTTATATGAATGAAGGAAGTTTAAATACGAAAAAACTATTTAATATCTCGGGAACGGTATAAGTATTCTCTATTTACCTGCCCCCATAGTTGTAGGTAAGGGAGATAATGGTTTCGGTCCAAAAATTCAATAGTGAGTTTTCGGTGAATAAGCACGAATTAGGGTCCCCACAACACGTTTTTACAATTATGGTTGGTGTTTGTGAGACGATTTTATTTTCACGATAATTCTTATATCGAACTTCCAAAATAAAATACTTTACATTTATGTTTACCTATAAAAATACAAGATTTGAACCCAAGTTCGTTCGACTATAATTTGTCACCGAGATGATATACTGCGGACTTTACACCATGTTTCCCAACAAAAATTCCTATATTGTATTACTTTATGGTCACATAGATATGTACACGTATGGACTTAACACTTTGTTCCCCAACAAAAATTACAGTAAAAAGAAGAGTCCATTAGAATGAAATAGTTATGTATTTCTCTCTCTGTCTTACAAAAAATAAATATTTGGGAGTAAGTGTACAATCCTCTCGTTGTTATTCTATGTCATGTCTGTCTTACAATATATTTATCTCTGTCACACACCATGCACCCGCCGTTTAGTAATTGACGCGGGGTACACTTTTAGGTAAAAATTGAGAATTTTAATTTTGATTGCCTCCCATAAAAGAACCAATCATAAGCGAACTAAGGTACACTTGGTTTTTTTTTGCAATACTCCCCAACTAACCAAAGTGTAATGATGACAGTAGATATATTTATCAACAATACCTCTCGCTAATTCCAAATGGCGATAAAACACACATACATGTATAGTATTTTTTTTTAAAGATGTCCAATCAAGGTCATCTGTATCATGGACGAATTAACTCTCTCATTTGCAAAGACTATAAGCGTGTGCGATAAGGATGGATATAACACGCTTGTCTTTAAAAAAATCATATTGTTTGGACTAAGTTAGGACATTCCACTTTAAAACGATGCTCGTTGTTGATAATACTTTCGCTGTAACGTAAGTTTATTTATTAATTCAGATACATTACCTTGATTCATAGCCGTACGAATAATGTTATTTTCTGAATTCATACAATTCGTAGTTAACCTTGATCGGATATCTTTCAAAAATTTTACTGTACATACATACACTGAAGCAACAGTACCCCCGCCAACTAATCAAAGCGTAAAGGTGACAATACCTCCCGCTTACAAATGGCAATAAAACAAACACATACATAATGTGTTTCATATAACTTTTATTCTTTTTATCATTATTAAATGAATTTGTGGTTGGAACCGCTAATTTTGTTGGTAATGCAACAATACTTTATAATCCAAGAGTCAAAACTTGGAATAAATATGAACTAGTTCAAATCTAGTTACTAGTCAATAAGGACTACCTGACAGTTTTATCTGTATTATACGTGAAATATTTGCACTAGAATAACTATGCATTTGAAAAGTGGTGCACTTGTATAACCACTAGACGGACAAGGTGGTGCAAAATGAATTTCTCTGAACTATTTTTTATCAAATGTGCTTTCGAAATGTCAAATTGAAGCAAATTTCAAACACTTTTGAAACCATTTAAAAACTGTTAGATAAAATTTCGCATGATACATTCACCAAATAAATCAAGTGTCTTGTGTAATGATAACGTATGTAACTAAAGTTTTCGGAATTTTTTTTTGGTGAAATTTAAAAATATAGAAATCAAGTATTCAAATAATTTATTTAGCAACTTTTTTTAGAATTAATGATTAATAGAATGTATAATTTAAATAATACTTAAAGGTCCTTTGTTTTTAATAGCACGCAATTTTTGATTAATATGTCGCATCATGTTCTGGACGGTGATATTGTCTACTTCGCGAATTTTTGAAATATTCGACGTCATAGCTGTTCTTCATTTTGGGCTTCCCAACCATTATCGTAAACCTTTCTACTTAATATTGACCAAAATTCTTCAATGTGCCTTGCCTGGGGAACATTGGGTGGATTGTCATTTTTAGGCACAAGTGAAATGTTGTGAGCATCTAACCAATCTCTGATTATTCTAGCGTAATGGCAAGATGCTAGATTCGGCCAAAATATAATATCATTAGGATAATGTGTATTAATAAAATCAACCAATTTCGGGAGGCATCTCAATATAAATGTTAGCATCAATCGCCGCACACCTCACATGTCCAACATAAGGACGTGAAATACTTGCCGCTGTTATGGCGCACCAGACCAAAATCTTGTCTTCAAATTTCTTTTTTGTTTCTATATTTCACATTATTTGGACAATTTTCTATATCATCCGTATAAAATCCATCATTACCTTTAATTTCCGAATTAGAAAACGTGTAATATTTTTCATCATCCGTGATCAAAACTCTGTTAGCTGTAAAGTGATATATCCTTAATGCACGGAAACATATCGGAATTCTACGTAACTGATCTTTTGTATATTTTGGACACTTCTTCGTCTTCCGATATTTAAGTTCATTTCTGCTGAGTTCTCGGCTAATTGTCATGTGTGAAACCCGAAGTCGGCGAGCCAATTTTCGAGTCCAAGTTCCCAACCGGTCTTTTGCACTTTCCACCAACCTATTTGACTGGGCATTAGTCAAAGCTTTAGGCCGTCCACCTTTTGGAAGGTTTGTCTTCCTCACATTCACTTATAATTTTATAAATGGTCGAAACAGCAATATTTTTTTCTTCTAAATATATTTACTATTTCAGATTTTGATACCCGTCCAACCAAATTGTATATACTTATTCGAATATCTAGTTTGTACGACATAACTATGTTAAATATTCGACAAATATGATATGACATATTAAAATTTAAACAATATTGAACATATGTTTTCAATGACAACTAGATGCTAAGTTTTTTTCAATTAATTCATAGACAACGAAATTTTTCCGAAAACTTTTGTTACAGACGTTATGTTTGCCGTACGAAATTTTATCCAACAGTTTTTGAAATGGTTTAAAGAACACCAAAAACTAATAAATTATTATTTAATAGGCAGACCTTTGGCTGGTCTGAGATGTCAAGAAACTTGGAGTATTTGGATGCAGCTTCCGTTTTCAACACTGCAAATCAGATAAATCTTCTACGGCATAGACATAGACGACCGTCGATGGATGAACTGGTAGGTACTTTAATTTTTTTATAAAATATTTTGTTCTCATACTCAACCATGAGAACTTATAGTCAAAGGATTATGACTATATGCCTAATTATGAATTCGTTCTCATATTCAACCATGAGATCTTAGTCAATGAAATATGACTATTATAAATGTCTCAATATTATCTTGTACTCAAATTCGATTTTGAGTTCTACATTGAAAGAAATATAACTTTCATGAATGTCTGTATAATTTTCAAATAATTATAATTGAAATGCCGACTGTTTATCAATAAAATCAATATCTGGAAACATATGATTAGCACATATTTTTCAGGAATCGGACATCAAGAAGACTAGATTAATATAGTATAGATTTTTTCACGTAAGAATAACATTGCGCAATGTAGAAAAAATAGTTTTCTAGTCGTTGTCAAAATAGATTATAGAGCGAATTGAATTACATATAAACGAAGCATTATTGAACAATGCCATTCTTACGTGAAGAATAATATAGACAGTGATTCTCAATCTTTTTTTGTCGCGGCACGCTTTTAACGATTTCAAAATTTGGTGGTACACAAATAAAAAGATAAGTTTAAAAGTTGTTTACTTACATATAATACACTGTGTAAAATTGTTTATGATAAAAAATTTGAATGTAAACTAATATAATATATGTACTACAAATACAACAGTACGTTTGTTTAAGGGATTAATAATAAGAATAGTTTTAATGAGAAATTTGAGCTTGATGTTTTTTGATAATTTCTTTAATTTAAACTTTATTCGTAATAAAAAACATTATAATTTTTACTATATACATTTCTAAAATTTGGCGGCACATAAAAGTGCCGCGGCACAGTGGTTGAGAATCACTAATATAGAATATAAGTTAGTTTTAAGTTCTTTGAAATGTATTTTCAGATCTTAATTAAACTTTGGCTCATCGCGCCGTTGAGCAAACACGCGTTTTCTTTAACAAATTAATAATAATTTTATTTAGTTGAAGTGCTTTTCCCTACCGATAATTCATCATAAAATCGTGCGTTTTGATTGCCCAGACGGCATCTAGGGAGAGTGAATGTGAAAAAAAAAATTGTATGAATTGGTGTGTCGGGGCATGCTTGCTTTCAAATGGTGAGAGAATCAGGAAGTAGGGGGTGTGAGATTCGAAACTTGTTTGTGGGTTCGGGTTTCCTTATTTCTTTTTTATTATTAAACATCACGGTTAGTGGGATAGTTAGGTAGGGTTCGTGCGCGATTTCCATAATTGAGTGGACTGATATGTATAGCATTCACAACGCCATGTGAAACCTATATTCTGGTAGATCGCTTCACACTTGTGTGAATGTTTCTAGGGACAGTTTAATTCTTTTGTACCATTGCTGACCGCCGTTCGTATCGGCCCTTGCTCTAGATTGGACGTTTTAACCGCTAGACTCAAATGAGAAAAGTTTTAAACGAACCTGAATGCTTGCACAGGAAATTTTCTTATGGCGTTATGTGCTCTCCTCATCCGGAGGCAACGTAATCATCGTTTAATTTTAATGGCAACGAATTATTAAAGACAAAGTAAAGTTTTTCTTTGATTTAACTTTGTTTGAGCACACGGGTTGATCGCGTTCGGTGTTAGGTGTTTCGGGAATGGCCGGGCGATGCCATCGGGAGTAGCTCTTTATTGCATCCAAGCCGAGGAATATCACTTAATTGCTTCCCTTGTCCTTAATTGGCTCGCGTTGTAGGCCGTAAACCCTTGTGGTCGCGACTGGGGTCGGCTTAGCCCCCACGTAAACAACTGTGAGAATCACCCCGGCATTCTCACTTTTTGTCTTAGATCGTATATCTCTCTCTCACTTCACCTTAGCTTAACATAGTCTAGATATAAGATAGTTTGCGTAGACATAAGATAGCTTAGATATAAGATAGGCGAGGGTTGTTTTTGCTTTTTGAGAGAGAGAAAATTAACGTAACTTACCATTTTTAGATTTGCTTTTGTTTGAAAAAGATATTAACGTAAGATAGGATTTTTTGCGCACTTCATAAACTTAATTTGGGGGGAACTACAATAGTTTAAGTTAGATTATAAGGTATTATTGTATACGGAATTGTATTTATTTAATAAATGGTATATATAGGGTGCGTGGGTGGCATTGAGGGTGGTTTCTCCCTATATATACCATTTATTAGCGTTTCATTTATAGTTTTAAGATAGTTATAAGTTAAAATAATTCGTCACCACCGCTGCTGCCGAAATTGCAGTGCCGATTGGTTCCATGGCTTCCTCTGCATAATGACTTTTCAAATGTATGTACAATAAAACATTCTTTTAATTCTGTTTATTTTAATTTAAACCCAAAGTCACATTAGTTTTAAAGTTAGGTAGTTTTAGTAAAAATTGTAATTATTATTAAGTATTTTGACGCGATCAGGGCAAAGTTAGATTTTAAGTATTTATTGTAAACGAAGCTTTATATTAATAATTATTATATATTTTGGTGAGTGGGTGGTTGAGGTGGTAACACCAGAAAAATATATAATATAAAGGTTCGTAAACGGTCTTAACTGAATAAGAAATCTTGTACCTTTAACAATGGGAACAAGGAATCTTATTTGGGGATGCCAAGTTTTAGTTTGTTAAATTAGTCCATAAGTATTGTAAATGGAACTCTATTTAATATATATTTTAAAAATATTATGGTATTAATTTAGAGTTTCGTATCAGTTATAAAACTAAAATGTTTGTTACCAAATAAAATTATTATGGTTATATTATTTGTTGTTGATTATTTTACATCTTTATTCTGTAAATAAAAGTTAAATCTTCCGGTTAAACTTTTATTTGCAGAATAAAGATGCAAAATAAATTAACAACAAATAATATAACCATAATAATAATAATTTATAGGGTAACAAATGTTTTAGTTTTATAACAAAACCCCCTGTGTGACATTTTTATAAATTATTAATAGATTTGTTAACAAATTTAGTAGGAAATAATTATGAACAGAATTTTTAAACTCTAAATCTTTTACTATTCAATTGTTATATTTCTGTTCATAATTGTTACTAAATTTGTTAACAAATCTATTAACAATTTATGATTGTCAAACAGTCCTTTGTAATAATAATGCTAATAAACTTTAATTTTTATAAGATAAACTCTTGTATTTTCTTACAATACATATATATTTTTATATTAAAAAATGTAATTTCTTATACAAATATATATTTATATATTAAAAAATTGATTTTTTTTTCTAAGTCCCTCCACGTACGTAGACTAAACTGACCAATTTTTTTTTTCTGTGTACATAACGACGTACATACATAATTTTCAATAGCCTTTAGTGTTTAGACTAATTAAAAATGGGATGTAATGTCCCTATGTAGTTTTAAAAATGACCGCAAGGGGGCAGCACCTGTCTAAAAAAATGACGTCCCATTTTCACAATGTACAAATTCCCTATAGGTATACGTCCCATTTTCACTAAGAACAAATTCCCTATAGGTATACGTCCCATTTTCACAAAGTACAAATTCCCTATAGGTATACGTCCCATTTTCACTAAGAACAAATTCCCTATAGGTATACGTCCCATTTTCACTAAGAACAAATTCCCTATAGGTATACGTCCCATTTTCACTAAGAACAAATTCCCTATAGGTATACGTCCCATTTTCACTAAGAACAAATTCCCTATAGGTATACGTCCCATTTTTAATAAGTACAAATTCCCTATAGGTATACGTCCCATTTTCACTAAGAACAAATTCCCTATAGGTATACGTCCCATATTCAATGAGTTCAAATTCCCTATAGGTATACGTCCCATTTTCAATGAGTACAAATTCCCTATAGGTATACGTCCCATTTTCAGTAAAACAAATTCCCTATAGGTATACGTCCCATTTTCAAAAAATACAAATTCCCTATAGGTATACGTCCCATATTCAGTAAGTACAAATTCCCTATACGTCACATGTGCTGCCCCCAAACGGCCATTTTAGGAACTAAGTCTAAACACAGCATTATTTCTGGTTGCCTATATTTTAGGCGTAAGGCTTTACGACAGGTGCTGCCTCCTGGCGGCCGTTTTAAGAACTATATGCGTGTACATTCCCTGAAATTAAAGATTGTTCAGTAATAAGGGGTAGGAAGTAAATAATTCATTTTTAAATCAATTTTACAGTTTATTAACTTTAAATAAATACAAATATGTTTGAAATATTTATTTACATTAGCATTTCATTACAATATCTCTCTTCTAGTGCCATTGGGGTCCTTGAAGTTCACATGTTGACAATCTGCACATAAAAATATATATAATTAGATTATTAAACATATACAAATACAAAATATGAGGGTAATCCGGAAGGGTTGTACTATAAGAGAACACAAAGAACAATTTCCGAGCTGGATTCGTAATCCTGAGGGAAAAAAACCATCTAAAAATATATTTGATCCAAAATAAATAACTGGAAAAAATAGTTTTTGCCCAAAGAAAAAAAAACTAAGACTATAGCCTTAGGTTTTTTTTTTGTTCGGCAAAAACTTTTTTTTTCAAATTATTAAAATTTCGTATACGTATACTAGGAACAAAGGCCTAATGAATAGCCAAATTTGGGCCCAATGTCGTTAATATTAAGAGTTATACAACATCGAAAGTTTTAATAGACTATTACGTAAAAACTAAGCCTTAGGTCTTTTTCTTTGGGCATTTACTTTTTCTCGATTATCTCGAAAACTAAAGGTGATACCGAGAAATTTTATTAGGAAAAGTTGTTGCTCTCGACGAGAGCTATCGATAGACAAGTTTGATTTCATGTTGGCGAAGAGAAATCAAACTATTGCCTATCGATAGTTCTCGTCAAGAGGAACAACTTTTCCTAATAAAATTTCTCGATATCACCCTTAGTTACAGACATAATCACGGAAATGTTAATTATTTCGCCACCCCCAGGAAACCTAACTATTGCCTATCGATAGTTCTCGTCAAGAGGAACAACTTTTCCTAATAAAGTTTGTCGATATCACCCTTAGTTACAGAGATAATCGCGGAAATGTTAATTGTTTCGCCACCCCCAGGAAAACTATTTCCTATCGATAGTTCTCGTCGAGAGGAACAACTTTTCCTAATAAAGTTTGTCGATATCACCCTTAGTTACAGAGATAATCGCGGAAATGTTAATTGTTTCGCCACCCCCATGAAATCTAACTATTGCTTATCGATAGTTCTCGTCGAGAGGAACAACTTTTCCTAATAAAATTTCTCGATATCACCTTTAGTTACAGAGATAATCGTGGAAATGTTAATTGTTTCGCCACCCCCATGAAATCAAACTATTACCTATCGATAGTTCTCGTCGAGAGGAACAACTTTTCCTAATAAAATTTGACGATATCACCCTTAGTTACAGAGATAATCGCGGAAATGTTAATTGTTTTGCCACCCCCATGAAATCTAACTATTGCCTATCGATAGTTCTCGTCGAGAGGAACAACTTTTCCTAATAAAATTTCTCGATATCACCTTTAGTAACAGATAATCGCGGAAATGTTAATTGTTTCGCCACCCCCATGAAATATAACTTTTGCTAATCGATAGTTCTCGTCGAGAGGAAGAACTTTTCCTAATAAAATTTCTCGATATCACCTTTAGTTACAGAGATAATCGCGGAAATGTTAATTGTTTCGCCACCCCCATGAAATCTAACTTTTGCTTGTCGATAGTTCTCGTCGAGAGGAACAACTTTTCCTAATAAAATTTCTCGATATCATCATTAGTTACAGACATAATCGCGGAAATGTTAATTGTTTCGCCACCCCCATGAAATCTAATTATTGCCTATCGATAGTTCTCGTCGAGAGGAACAACTTTTCCTAATAAAATTTCTCGATATCACCTTTAGTTACAGAGATAATCGCGGAAATGTTAATTGTTTCGCCACGCCCATGAAATCTAACTTTTGCTTGTCGATAGTTCTCGTCGAGAGGAACAACTTTTCCTAATAAAACTTCTCGATATCACCATTAGTTACAGACATAATCGCGGAAATGTTAATTGTTTCGCCACTCCCATGAAATCTAACTATTACCTATCGATAGTTCTCGTCAAGAGGAAGAACTTTCCCTAATAAAATTTCTCGATATCACCTTTAGTTACAGAGATAATCGCGGAAATGTTAATTGTTTCGCCACCCCCAGGAAAACTAACTATTTCCTATCGATAGTTCTCGTCGAGAGGAACAACTTTTCCTAATAAAGTTTGTCGATATCACCCTTAGTTACAGAGATAATCGCGGAAATGTTAATTGTTTCGCCACCCCCATGAAATCTAACTTTTGCTTATCGATAGTTCTCGTCGAGAGGAACAACTTTTCCTAATAAAATTTCTCGATATCACCTTTAGTTACAGAGATAATCGCGGAAATGTTAATTGTTTCGCCACCCCCATGAAATCTAAATATTGCCTATCGATAGTTCACGTCGAGAGGAACAACTTTTCCTAATAAAATTTCTCGATATCACCTTTAGTTACAGACATAATCGCGGAAATGTTAATTGTTTCGCCACCCCCATGAAATCTAACTATTACCTATCGATAGTTCTCGTCAAGAGGAAGAACTTTCCCTAATAAAATTTCTCGACATCACCTTTAGTTACAGAGATAATCGCGGAAATGTTAATTGTTTCGCCACCCCCAGGAAAACTAACTATTTCCTATCGATAGTTCTCGTCGAGAGGAACAACTTTTCCTAATAAAGTTTGTCGATATCACCCTTAGTTACACAGATAATCGCGGAAATGTTAATTGTTTCGCCACCCCCATGAAATCTAACTTTTGCTTATCGATAGTTCTCGTCGAGAGGAACAACTTTTCCTAATAAACTTTCTCGATATCACCTTTAGTTACAGAGATAATCGCGGAAATGTTAATTGTTTCGCCACCCCCATGAAATCTAAATATTGCCTATCGATAGTTCACGTCGAGAGGAACAACTTTTCCTAATAAAATTTCTCGATATCACCTTTAGTTACAGAGATAATCGCGGAAATGTTAATTGTTTCGCCACCCCCATGAAATCTAAATATTGCCTATCGATAGTTCACGTCGAGAGGAACAACTTTTCCTAATAAAATTTCTCGATATCACCCTTAGTTACAGAGATAATCGCGGAAATGTTAATTGTTTTGCCACCCCCATGAAATCTAACTATTGCCTATCGATAGTTCTCGTCAAGAGGAGCAACTTTTCCTAATAAAATTTGACGATATCACCCTTAGTTACAGAGATAATCGCGGAAATGTTAATTGTTTTGCCACCCCCATGAAATCTAACTATTGCCTATCGATAGTTCTCGTCGAGAGGAACAACTTTTCCTAATAAAATTTCTCGATATCACCTTTAGTAACAGATAATCGCGGAAATGTTAATTGTTTCGCCACCCCCATGAAATATAACTTTTGCTAATCGATAGTTCTCGTCGAGAGGAAGAACTTTTCCTAATAAAATTTCCCGATATCACCTTTAGTTACAGAGATAATCGCGGAAATGTTAATTGTTTCGCCAGCCCAATAAAATCTAACTTTTGCTTGTCGATAGTTCTCGTCGAGAGGAACAACTTTTCCTAATAAAATTTCTCGATATCATCATTAGTTACAGACATAATCGCGGAAATGTTAATTGTTTCGCCACCCCCATGAAATCTAATTATTGCCTATCGATAGTTCTCGTCGAGAGGAACAACTTTTCCTAATAAAATTTCTCGATATCACCTTTAGTAACAGATAATCGCGGAAATGTTAATTGTTTCGCCACCCCCATGAAATATAACTTTTGCTAATCGATAGTTCTCGTCGAGAGGAACAGCTTTTCCTAATAAAATTTGACGATATCACCTTTAGTTACAGAGATAATCGCGGAAATGTTAATTGTTTCGCCACCCCCATGAAATCTAAATATTGCCTATCGATAGTTCACGTCGAGAGGAACAACTTTTCCTAATAAAATTTCTCGATATCACCTTTAGTTACAGACATAATCGCGGAAATGTTAATTGTTTCGCCACCCCCATGAAATCTAACTATTACCTATCGATAGTTCTCGTCAAGAGGAAGAAATTTCCCTAATAAAATTTCTCGATATCACCTTTAGTTACAGAGATAATCGCGGAAATGTTAATTGTTTCGCCACCCCCAGGAAAACTAACTATTTCCTATCGATAGTTCTCGTCGAGAGGAACAACTTTTCCTAATAAAGTTTGTCGATATCACCCTTAGTTACACAGATAATCGCGGAAATGTTAATTGTTTCGCCACCCCCATGAAATGTAACTTTTGCTTATCGATAGTTCTCGTCGAGAGGAACAACTTTTCCTAATAAAATTTCTCGATATCACCTTTAGTTACAGAGATCGCGGAAATGTTAATTGTTTCGCCACCCCCATGAAATCTAAATATTGCCTATCGATAGTTCACGTCGAGAGGAACAACTTTTCCTAATAAAATTTCTCGATATCACCTTTAGTTACAGAGATAATCGCGGAAATGTTAATTGTTTCGCCACCCCCATGAAATCTAAATATTGCCTATCGATAGTTCACGTCGAGAGGAACAACTTTTCCTAATAAAATTTCTCTATATCACCTTTAGTTACAGAGATAATCGCGGAAATGTTAATTGTTTCGCCACCCCCATGAAATCTAAATATTGCCTATCGATAGTTCACGTCGAGAGGAACAACTTTTCCTAATAAAATTTCTCGATATCACCTTTAGTTACAGAGATAATCGCGGAAATGTTAATTGTTTCGCCATCCCCATGAAATCTAAATATTGCCTATCGATAGTTCACGTCGAGAGGAACAACTTTTCCTAATAAAATTTCTCGATATCACCCTTAGTTACAGAGATAATCGCGGAAATGTTAATTGTTTTGCCACCCCCATGAAATCTAACTATTGCCTATCGATAGTTCTCGTCGAGAGGAACAACTTTTACTAATAAAATTTCTCGATATCACCTTTAGTTTCAGAGATAATCGCGGAAATGTTAATTGTTTCGCCACCCCCATGAAATCTAACAATTGCCTATCGATAGTTCTCGTCAAGAGGAGCAACTTTTCCTAATAAAATTTGACGATATCACCCTTAGTTACAGAGATAATCGCGGAAATGTTAATTGTTTTGTCACCCCCATGAAATCTAACTATTGCCTATCGATAGTTCTTGTCGAGAGGAACAACTTTTCCTAATAAAATTTCTCGATATCACCTTTAGTAACAGATAATCGCGGAAATGTTAATTGTATCGCCACCCCCATGAAATATAACTTTTGCTAATCGATAGTTCTCGTCGAGAGGAACAGCTTTTCCTAATAAAATTTCGCGATATCACCTTTAGTTACAGAGATAATCGCGGAAATGTTCATTGTTTCGCCACGCCCATGAAATCTAACTTTTGCTTGTCGATAGTTCTCGTCGAGAGGAACAACTTTTCCTAATAAAACTTCTCGATATCACCCTTAGTTACAGACATAATCGCGGAAATGTTAATTGTTTCGCCACCCCCATGAAATCTAACTATTACCTATCGATAGTTCTCGTCAAGAGGAACAACTTTTCCTAATAAAGTTTGTCGATATCACCCTTAGTTACAGAGATAATCGCGGAAATGTTAATTGTTTCGCCACCCCCATGAAATCTAACTTTTGCTTATCGATAGTTCTCGTCGAGAGGAAGAACTTTTCCTAATAAAATTTCTCGATATCACCTTTAGTTACAGAGATAATCGCGGAAATGTTCATTGTTTCGCCACCCCCATGAAATCTAAATATTGCCTATCGATAGTTCACGTCGAGAGGAACAACTTTTCCTAATAAAATTTCTCGATATCACCCTTAGTTACAGAGATAATCGCGGAAATGTTAATTGTTTTGCCACCCCCATGAAACCTAACTATTGCCTATCGATAGTTCTCGTCGAGAGGAACAACTTTTACTAATAAAATTTCTCGATATCACCTTTAGTTACAGAGATAATCGCGGAAATGTTAATTGTTTCGCCACCCCCATGAAATCTAACAATTGCCTATCGATAGTTCTCGTCAAGAGGAGCAACTTTTCCTAATAAAATTTGACGATATCACCCTTAGTTACAGAGATAATCGCGGAAATGTTAATTGTTTCGCCACCCCCATGAAATATAACTTTTGCTAATCGATAGTTCTCGTCGAGAGGAACAACTTTTACTAATAAAATTTCTCGATATCACCCTTAGTTACAGAGATAATCGCGGAAATGTTAATTGTTTCGCCACCCCCATGAAATCTAACAATTGCCTATCGATAGTTCTCGTCAAGAGGAGCAACTTTTCCTAATAAAATTTGACGATATCACCCTTAGTTACAGAGATAATCGCGGAAATGTTAATTGTTTTGCCACCCCCATTAAATCTAACTATTGCCTATCGATAGTTCTCGTCGAGAGGAACAACTTTTCCTAATAAAATTTCTCGATATCACCTTTAGTAACAGATAATCGCGGAAATGTTAATTGTTTCGCCACCCCCATGAAATATAACTTTTGCTAATCGATAGTTCACGTCGAGAGGAACAACTTTTACTAATAAAATTTCTCGATATCACCCTTAGTTACAGAGATAATCGCGGAAATGTTAATTGTTTTGCCACCCCCATGAAACCTAACTATTGCCTATCGATAGTTCTCGTCAAAAGGAGCAACTTTTCCTAATAAAATTTGACGATATCACCCTTAGTTACAGAGATAATCGCGGAAATGTTAATTGTTTTGCCACCCCCATGAAATCTAACTATTGCCTATCGATAGTTCTCGTCAAGAGGAGCAACTTTTCCTAATAAAATTTGACGATATCACCCTTAGTTACAGAGATAATCGCGGAAATGTTAATTGTTTTGCCACCCCCATGAAATCTAACTATTGCCTATCGATAGTTCTCGTCAAGAGGAGCAACTTTTCCTAATAAAATTTCTCGATATCACCCTTTGTTACAGACATAATCGCGGAAATGTTAATTGTTTTGCAACCCCCATGAAATCTAACTATTGCCTATCGACAGTTCTCGTCAAGAGGAGCAACTTTTCCTAATAAAATTTCTCGATATCACCTTTAGTTACAGAGATAATCGCGGAAATGTTAATTGTTTCGCCACCCCCATGAAATATAACTTTTGCCTATTGATAGTTCTCGTCGAGAGGAACAACTTTTCCTAATAAAATTTCTCGATATCACCCTTAGTTACAGAGATAATCGCGGAAATGTTAATTGTTTCGCCACCCCCATGAAATATAACTATTGCATATCGATAGTTCTCGTCAAGAGGAACAACATTTCCTAATAAAATTTCTCGATATCACCTTTAGTTACAGAGATAATCGCGGAAATGTTCATTGTTTCGCTACCCCCATGAAATCTAACTTTTGCTTATCGATAGTTGCCGTCGAGACTAACAACTTTTCCTAATAAAATTTCTCGATATCACCCTTAGTTACAGACATAATCGCGGAAATGTTAAATGTTTCGCCACCCCCAGGAAACCTAACTATTGCCTATCGATAGTTCTCGTCAAGAGGAACAACTTTTCCTAATAAAATTTCTCGATATCACCTTTAGTTACAGAGATAATCGAGAAAAATAAATGCCCAAAGAAGAAAACACTTAAGGCTAGTCCTTGGTTTTTACGTAAGTCTATTAAAACTTTCGATATTGTATAACTCTCTTAATATCAACGACATTGGGCCTAAATTTGGCTATTCATTAAGTCTTTGTTCCTAGTTTACGTATACGAAATTTCAATAATTTGAAAAAAAAAGTTTTTGCCGAACGAAAAAAAATCTAGGGCTATAGCCTTAGGTTTTTATTCTTTGGGCAAAATGTTTTTGCCGAAACGAAAAAAAACAGACTATAGCCTTAGATTTTTTTCGTTCGGCAAAAAAAAATTTATTCAATTAATTGAAATTTCGTACACGTAAACTAGGAACAAAGGCCTAATGAATAGCCAATTTTGGGCCAAATGTCGTTGATATTAAGAGTTATACAAATATCGAAAGTTTTAATAGACTATTACGTAAAAACTGAGGCACGAATTCACCGTTTATCAAATAATTGTTTCAAAAATTCATGGCCTAAATTACCTGCATATTAACTATCCGTTTACATATGAAGCGTACAAGAACTACCCCTTTTGTTTCTGTGAAAGGTTCGTCTTATTTTTACTATGTTAATTGTTAAATATGTGAAATTATTTATCAATTCATTAAATAGAAAATACCATTTTTAAGTGTTGATAATGCTAATAAAAACCCTTTAGTTATATATACCATAATTTACTTTATGCTGCACTAGTTAATATATTATTTACCTCATTATAAATGTCAAAAAAAATAATGAACATATAAATAGCAAATGAAACAAGAGAACTAAGTTAACCTATAATCCACCCTAAATGCCTGAGTCCTGCCCTGGATTTTAAGAAAATGATAAGTTGTATTAGTCTTTCAAATTATTATTGATTAAATTTTAAACTATTTATATAAATTATGGGTCCATTGCATACCTGTACACCCAGAAAAAGGATTTAGAATATAATCTAATGAGGTTAAACTGAGTTATATTTTAATGGACCCATCAAATATCTCGTTTATTTATTAAGTCTATCTTGTTTCGCAGCACACTTGTGGAGATAATGGCGAATGAACGGCTTGTTAAGCGTATATATTTTGGTGAAGTTGAGGGTGCAAGTGGATGGATGTGATTGGTAGGGTGCTTAAAGAGAGAGAGTTTCCAAGTATGAAGAGAAGAAGAGCATGTATGAATGCGATTATGAGTGTGGCCGAAGCGAAAGAAGTCTGCTTAGATAGTAATATGTGATTGTTCCCTATTATTGTGATCCGGCCGGATGCGGTATTTCGCTACCGAAAATCGGTCACTTTAATATGTTTGAGAGTAAGGATTTGTTGTATGACCCACTAAATGGGAAATGCGTGATTTTATGTATGTATTTATTTAGTAATTTCTTTCATATAACATTATTTATACAGCAACATGTTGACGGATGTACATTTATGATACCACTTCCGGTTTATTAGTAATCAATATCAACTTTGAAATTTCAAATGGAACATACTATATTTTGTTTACAAATTTGAAAAGTACATCAAATTTGCTTTACAATCATGTAAAATAATCCATATGTTTTATTATTAAAAAGCAAAATGACGGGCACTATAAAGGGCTACTTATTCTGTTTCAAAACGTTGTGAAAAATGTATTGAAGAGACTGGGAGTCATTTTGAATATTTGTTGTTATCAAGTGTTCCTTATTTTCTGTATTATTATGACAAAAAAATATTATTTCGTTTAATAATAAGTTACAATTGTTTTAGTTCATTGTTTTATTTCAAGCCACAGTCATGGCTCACTACTCTCTTTTCGATTAGGTGTATAAAAGTGCCCGCCATTTTACTTTTTAATAATGTAACATATGGATTATTTTACATGATTCTTTGTTTATCAAATTGAATGTGACCCTTGTAATGGCCAAAGCGGAAAGTAACTCACACAAAGAATTAAAGATCAAAAGTCCATATTCCAATTGTTAAAATATGTTCACCAAGTGCCAACCAGAAATTCAATCCAGTATTATGGATATTGAAATACTACTTAACAATGCTACGCCACTGACTCGGAACTGATTTTGAGCTTAACCATCTTCTGCGCATTTCTTCTCGCCATTACGTTTGGCGTAGCTTATATGTTGCTATATAAATTATGTTATATGAAAGAAATTACTAACTTAATAAATAAGCGAGATATCTGCTGGGTATTATGTACAGAGTAGAAATAAATTTTTGCATCGCTCATAAAGAATGTTAGATTAATTACTCGTTTAAAAATTCCCCAGGGCCGTAACTATTTTTTTACCGTATACTATGATAATTCTGACAGAATTTTATGTAGAACTCAAATAAAAAAGTGCCGGACATTTATTTATATCATTCATTTGTGAAACAATTATTTTATAAAACTAATATTCGCGTAAATAATTTATTATTTTCATTATTTTACCGCATCGTCAACGTATTTTTACCGTACCAGTGACGCAGTAATTTTTACGAGATTTTTACGTAGATTTCTCGAATTGCGAGCCGATTTCGATATTTATATTAAGCGTAGACATAAAAAAACCGTGCCATTATTTAACTCTAGTGTGATTTGTAATGTGTACTTATCAACTATAGGTTTTATATTTTTGTATATTAGGAGCCGTTACATCGAAATTTGGCTCAAGATTACAATTGCTACTTAAAGCTAAAATAAAACGCAATTTTTGTTTTTATTTAAATATAAACATATGTAAATATTTGGGGACGGAAATTTTCTTCAAGTTAGGGGTGGCAGCAGCTGAAAAGGGGATTCCTGAAGACTCCTGAAAAAATAAAAGAAATATTTATTGTAATTATTTTTCAAAGTTATTATTATTCTTTCCTACCTGTCCAGATGATATTTCCTCAGTGTCCGCGAGGTTCAGATGTGGAGAAAGTCTGTAGATTACTGGCTGTAAAAAAAATGAAATATTAGATATTTATTCATTTTTCTATTAATTATTATTCAACATACTTATCCTGATTCTTTTGTTTATTTTCCAACTGCGCCAATGGTTTTTCTTTCTTCAAACGATGTTTTCGCCTAAAAAATGTTTATATTAAGCATTTATTCATTTTTTTATTAATTATTATTGAACATACTTATTATTTTTTTAATTGTTTATTTTCCAAATGTCCGGGTGGTTCTGGAGTGGTTCTTCCATCTTAGGATGATGTCCCCAGCTTAAAATATTATTTATTAGTTAATTAATATATTTTTTTATTTATTAATTTCACTCACTTTGAATTTATCGATGTGTCGTAGATTTTCTGGGCGTCCGAGTGGTCTGTGGTCCATTTTTCTTTGTTCTGTGATGAGTGTGATGTCTTGATAGTTCTTACTTATACTAATAATAATAACTAATTTGTATTTGTGTGTATTTGTTTTACATTTTTATTATATTTTATTGCATATATTTGTTATTATTTATTTATTCATTCATTATATTTATTTACAACATAATGGCACAGTGTTTAAAGTCTATAGGTTACCTACGATTTGTAGGATTTAATATGTTGCCTAACTATTTGTTAGGACTTGATGCCTAGCATCCTAGGGCTTTATGAAGACGCGCAAACTATACATGGGCCATCACAAAGAACTAGCGCTAAGGATGGCCAAACATACATACAATATAATTCATAATATTATTAGTGCTTCGGACCCGTACCCGTGGCGCAATAAAAAAACTACATCCTAACTCCCTGAATGTGCAGTTATTATATACCATTGTTTGTTTATTAAGTGATTATACCAAACCACTTACTGGGAGTTGAACCCAGAAACCCAAACCCATCCCATTCATCGCGAAAATGAACAATAATTCCGATTCTTTCGATACTGCCACCGACATAATGTCGTACCAAAGCGCCAAGATAATGTTATCTTGGTGGTTTAGCGGCAGTAGAAGAGCCCGCTAGGCTTTCCGGAGCCCTATACCTGCCGAACGACCGAATTATTAACGAAACGGAGAAATTTGCAGGTTCCATTACCTACCCGGGTATATCTAGTTATCTAAACGGGTACGAGCGCACATAGGACAAAGACAATGAAATAACAATGTATATGGGTGCCTTCCAAGTCAATTCTGGATATTTTGTGGAGTTAAAGGTAGAATTATCCAGAATTTAACGAGTTTCTGTCTTCCAGAATTATTAAATAAACAAACAGTGAATATATCAATTGTTATATGCAATTAATTATTTTAAAGTTATTCAATGAAGGTACTATGTTATTAACAGTTAGTACTTGTGCTTGGAAGACAGAACGGCTATTAAACATTTCACTTACCCCAAACCCTAGAGTCGGTTCCATAGGGTTGCCATTACTTTAACTAAAGATGGTACGATTGGACCTTAGTTCACATTATTTTATGTCACTAAACACTATGTTTTAGACTCATAATTATTAAACTCTGATGCATAATAAGTATTGAACACGTAACTAAAACATTTTTGTCAAACTTTAAATGTTTTTGAATATTAAATATGTTATAATTTTACTTGAAATGATTGAAAATTACCTTTACACATTATAATTATTGATAACTAATTAATATCTAATCGTTTCTAACGACGAAGTGTAAATCAAAATGGTGGAATGGCTAGCTGTCACAACAAATGTTTACAAGGTAAAAAATTATGCTTATCATACCCGAAACTAGGGTAAAATGCATCTCACACATCAGATATAACAATTATGAGCCGTTAACATAAGTTTAATAAATGGATATTAATGATTATTAATCACTTTTCTGGAGCTGAGCGCCTGCATCTCTTCCTGCTACAATCCGGTACGACTATGGCGGTTGTTCAGTCCAGCGCCAAGCCCAAGCCCAGGTTGCTCGTTCAAGCCCGACTTCATGCAGGAGAGGGGACGCTGGTCTGTCTTCACCGGATATCTCTAAACCTGAAATCGCGAAAAATCGAATGTAGTTTCGTTTCTAAATGAAGTGTCTATTATTCTACTACAACATTAATAAAATTATTGAATCCAAAATAAATAAATTTAAATATTAAAATATGTGCACGTCTGTCTATTGAACACTTTTGAATTTAAACTTAAAAATGATCTATTTTTTTATATAATTTTGAATTGATTCATATCTATAGCCATTTATTTAACAACTAATCATGTGTAGTATCAAATTAAATAATGGGGTAGACACTCCAAATAAAAATTACGCTACCCTATCCTTAAATATAATGGAAAACAACCCGTAATATAATATTAACAATATATTAAATACATTTGTAAAGATTACAAGCGCGTGCGATAAGAATAGATATAACACGCATGTCTTTCAAAAATTCATATTGTTTCGACTAAGTTAATACATTCCATTTTAAAACGATGCTCGTTGTTGACAATACTTTCGCTGTAACATTTATTAGATCAGATTGATTCATAGCCGTACAAATATCGTTATTTTCTGTCACTGAATATGACAGAATGGAAGGAACTAAAATCTTAATTCGTAGATGACCTTGATCGGCATCTTTAAATAGATATTGTATATACGGAATGTTTACGATAATTCGTGACATAGACGTTTAACACTTTGTATATAATTTTAGGGGGGGGGGCATACGTACAAAATAAAAAGACAAGACAGCTGTGCCTGACAATTGAAGACCTAAGTGGATGAAGGTGATAGGTAACATTTTGTATACCACGTAAAAATCTCAATTTATACAAAATGTTATACACCTTCATCCACTTAGGTCTTCAATTCAATGTTGGGCCCTTCCTTTAGTTATAAGTTGCGCCTTTACGGGTACAGGCCGTATTTATATTTCTATGAACGCTAGTTCCTATGGGATGCCCCATAATAAGTCCTCGCCTAGAAGTCCTCCTAACGTGAGGCAACCTTCAAGCCGTAAAAGTTTTGGCACGAATTTCAAACAAAAAGTGTTGTAATACTTAATAATTAACTGTTTCAAAAGCAACAAAATTATGAACTTATATTAAATATGGACGGGCGTGTTCTTCCACAAGGCCCAAACTTTCTACGGACACCTAAGCATTGCGTTTTGGACGACATTTATATCAAATTCAAGGAGGAATTCCTAAATTAAGGGAAATGATCGTTTTTATACTGACAATATTGCAGAGGTCCCTAATAATGTCAGATATAAACAAAGGCCAAATTCGTAGGTAAGGTGTTGGGTATGGTGCGTTATTTCCACAAGAGGTGTGAATAGTCAAAGGTACATCTAACAAAATTGGTCAATTTTATTGACGAAGAACACGCTGGGGATGATTTTATCTTCTGCAGACCTTGCAACAAAACTGACCAAAACGTATTATTAATTCCGCGAAACGACAATCCCATAACCTTCCCCCGGCTCATTCATAGAAGGTTTTTGGGCTTTTTATCTCGACAAGTTAACCATGGAAGTTGGGAAGCCCAAAATGAGGACGAACTTCACGCACAATATACAAGATTTGAGGAATGTTCGAGATGTCGATGTAAATGTCGTTTTGGAACTAATGGTAGATTTTTGTCAGAAGATAAAATCGTCCCTATTATCCAGGGCTTCACCTCACTTGGCCCACTTAAGGCTTGCATCTGAATACACCCCTTGCGCAAATAACGCAACATACCAACACCTTATCCGCTTTTTTTATCTGACATTAGGGACATATATTCGATGGTATTGGAGACAATTCTAGTCTTTTATAACGGAATACATAAAGATTAGTTGCCTTTCAAATTAGTACACGGTAAAATGCTCAATAGTCGACCGCCAGAGAAACGTATCTGTTAAACGGATAGCTGAATACTCAGCCTTGTTCACCTTTAAAGAGCTTATGTGTTGCCATCTTATAGCATATTGTCGAACCTTTTTAGCTTGTACACAAACTGGTTAGCATATACATGCACCACAAATTCAAAAAAGCTTAATTGTTTATTATACCATGTCCCTAATAGTATTATATTGATCCCGGAGAACGTATCTCCTAAACGGTTAGCTGAATACTTAGCCTTGTTAACCTTAAGAGCTTATGTGTTGCCATCTTATAGCATATTGTCGAACTATTTTAGCTTGTACACAAACCGGCTAGCATATACATACACCACAAATTCAAAAAAGTTTAAGGGTATATTATACGATGTCCCTAGTAGTATTATATTGATTTTTGCTAGAAATTCGTGAACACATTGATCTACCTAAACAAGCTTACAGATTATTCGTTAGATGGTATTACTAGTATAATATTTGATCATTTTGAATATGTATTGTTGCAAAATTATTATTTTTAACTATATTAACATTTGTTTTTTGTGTATATCAACACATTTTTATAAATTCATCTTATGAACTTGCTAACTTAGAGACCATAGGGAAAGGGGTTTATACTTCGGTGGGGTAAGGGGTATCTCCAGCTGATTTTGACAAGGTACTGTTGCCAGGCTGTGTTGCAAGTAACACGCGCTCCTATTGGCCTGCACCGGTCCAATAAGAAACCGTGTCACTGCATCAGCTGATAGCTCTTTGTTGTTACTAACACCGGCCGGCGTTTGTTCCGACTTCCAGGTCTGGAAATCCGGAAAATGATCTTGGGAAATAGAAAATAGTGCGAGATGTTTAAGTCCGGGATTTACGCGAATTTCCAAATAGACTTAAGTGAGAAGAAAAATGTTAGTGCCCTAACTACAGCAAGTAAGTGACGATGAATTATTTTTTATTGTATACAATTAACAAAAACAAACTTGGTCCATTTATTTTTAATTTGAGATAATCAAAAAAAACTTTATTTTTATACACACATCCACAATATTAGAGCAACACCGAAACAGATATGTATTTCAAAAAGTATGTAGGTACCCTCTGTCTATCATATATCAATAACAAATGACGATATAACACCTAAATATAACCATCTACTAAAGGTTGATTAAAATTTAACGAAGTGTTAAATATTGTTTGGTCTTTAGTTTTATTAAATAATATTTAATTCGTGTTCA
Source organism: Harpalus rufipes (assembly GCA_951394225.1). Classification (NCBI taxonomy): domain Eukaryota; kingdom Metazoa; phylum Arthropoda; class Insecta; order Coleoptera; family Carabidae; genus Harpalus; species Harpalus rufipes. Next base: position 925,171 of record OX596288.1, read on the forward strand.
CTATAGATCAAAAGGATTAACAATTATTTATGCTTTCGTTGTCGTTTCAAATACTAAGTTTTTAGAGTAGAAAATTTATTTTTTAAAAAATGAAAAATTATTAATTATTGTTAATTATTACTGAAAAATAATAATTATGAAGTTTTCAAAATATCTAATAATTTCTCCTAGAAAACGGTACAAAATATGTTGAAACAATTTTTCTCTATCATAATAAATAAAAAATGAAATATTTTCGAAATTTGCATAGCTCAAAAATAAAAGAAGATCTAAATTTCCCGAAAAGTTGACCCTGAAACGTGCTCTATCGTTAATATTACCCAAGATACTTAAAAAAAAATATCACAATATCTGGACTAAAAAGTTGTTTTTGCCAATCTTCAATTGCAAACACAGAAATGTATCACCCATTCAAAAAAATTATCAGTTTGTATTAGATAAATAAAATTCCGTACATGTAACATTGAAGTACATTTCATCAAACTAATTTATCAATATTTGCAAAATTCATTATTATAGTTGATGAAATTATTTTAAATATTGACACAATTAAATAATTATAAAGAACGCAAGTAACTTGAAAATTTTCCATGACAAATTCTGAGAATACAATTTTGCTCGCCACACAGTCTAGCGGTTACTATGTAATTATGTTCTTGTTTCCTACGTTAGATCATCGAGCAAAAAACTGAACTACCTATGGAGAATATAAAGGTAGAAGCCGGCTTAACATTTCTGGTATAGCTACACTCTACAACTCTACACCAAAGGATCTACTTATACATATTCTTTGTATTTAGCTTTTTAATTACCTACCGCTACCCTTGATAAGGGAGGTATAGGGATCATGCTAAAAATCGCATACCGAGATTTTGGTAAATGACCACGTTTTAAGGTCCCTACAATCCAATTTTAACATTTTCACGATGATGTCTGTGTGTGTGTGTATGTATGTATGTATGTATGTATGTATGTATGTATGTATGTATGTATGTATGTATGTATGTATGTATGTATGTATGTATGTATGTATGTATGTATGTATGTTATGTATGTTATGTATGTATGTTATGTATGTGTGTGTGTGTGTGTGTGTGTGTGTGTGTGTGTGTGTGTGTGTGTGGATCCTCTTTACGCTCTAACTCAAATACTATTCAGAAAGTTTTGAAAAAATGTATTTCTACCTAATTCTAATATGGAAAGAACTGATTAGATTTTGGTGGCAATCGGATAACCGGAAATGGCAGTTTACTTGAAGCTCAAGATAGTTTTTCTTCAGTAATTACCTTTAAATGTATTTTTTCTCAATATGTTATTATAAAAATTAAAGATTATTCTATTTTCTACAAATTTGCTTTAATACTTTTTCTATATATTGTATGGATAAATTTATAAAGTAATATAAAAATTATGTACATAGGTAAATGGCGGGAGGTACTGTGTTGGTCACATCAGATTTTTTAAGGTTGATGTCATGAGTCTTCTGCCTAATCATTTTCTCTATATAATAAAATATTTGAATGTATCAGATAGAGAATTTACTTCCAATTGTTACCAATACCTTTTTAGCTCTTCTCATTAATGCCCGATTGAGAAATACGTAGTTAAACAGATATTGTCTTATAGTTTTTGAGAAATCGTCCTTCCAACATCCACACACACACAGACATCATCGTAAAATGTTAAAATCGGATTGTAGGGACCTTAAAACGTATTTGTTCACTAAAATCATTAAACCGTGTTCTATGGTCTATATAAATCATCATAGTTTTTTTCACCAAAGGCAAAAGCTAAAAATCTACTGCGTTCAAGTTTGTTTACAAGTTTTTTTTGAAAATGAATGAAAACCAGCCTGGCATTTTCATCAGATTTTCTGATGTAACTTGGCTGCGAATATAACAATGAAATGATGCAATCTTTGTAAGATAGGTGTACAAAACTTGCGATTCTTAATCTATGCAATATCGTACGATATATTCATAAAATGAATGAGTTAACACTACCGCAAAATATGAAATCTTTATCAACCTTTCCTATAAGCTAAACATGACTCATTTGCCGGCTGTGATAAAATGCTGGGTGCTCGCCTGATTGTCTGCGGTGTAAAATAACCTTGGATCAAATACTAATTATCACTTTTTATTAGAATTCATAATAGTCATATAGTTTTTCCAATTTTTTGATTTTGTAATAAGTTCTAGAATGATTCATAAAAAATGTAAATTTCAAACAGAATAGAACACGTACGGACTGGTCGGTACAGGTTCATGAAAGGTAGAATGAGGGTAGCCGGTAGCGGAATATTTCCAGCAAATATTTTTAATTTGTTATATAAGTTGGACGATACGTTTAAAATAAACTTAAAGAATGAAAATTAACATTGAATTAAGTACCGGTAAACAACTTGTAAACATATTTTTTTCTGATGCAACAAAGAAAATTTATTTTTGTCTTTATATCATGCAAGTATTTCCGATTAAAATAAAATTTATTGACGAAGTATGCTAAATTTAAAAAGTTTACCACCTGTCCACTTGCTTTAATTTCATTTTCAAGAAATTAAAGAAAAACTGAAAAAACTAAACGAATTTAAGTTGTAAGGACGCTGTATTAAATAAAATGGTTGGTATTGCAAGCCTTATTTTGAAAAGGCTGATTTGAAAATGTCAAATTTAAAATATTTAATTTCAATCTTATGTTTAGAGAATGATTTTTTCAAAATATTTATTTGAATATAAAATATGTTTTGCCAATTATTTCGAATTTTAAATGGCACAAAATTGACCTCTGTGGTGCACTCTCCACACCATCAATGAATGCCCGTGAGGTGACGCCCGCACGGTACAAATCATTAACAAAATCTGTGAACAAAGCAGATTGGCACACTCAGCAATGGGTAATAATATGCCGTGATATATTTCAATTTTTCTTTGCATTAATACAATAATATATTGTTGTCATTAGAACGACAAATATCTGTAATATTAATAAAATTTATATTAGTTATTATTTGTGTCATAAATTAACTATTTTTGGACGGGGTTCGAAATGATTAAACTTTTAAAAATTTAGAATACCTGTACCTTAAATGCTTTTAAATATTTCTTTGTTTAAAACATTATATATTCAAATATCTGTAAAAATATGTTATATACATCCCTTAAACTTTAAAATATATAATGTTTACTATATATAGAAATGTATATAAGTATATAAATACAAATATATAATCTGAAATCTATGTATTTAATTATTGTAAAATGGATTGAAACAAAGGAAATGTATAAGTCACGTATACCAGCCGGTTGCGATTACACCCGAACTGTTCCGAATTGTACCGAAAGCCGGCTTTTCTTTAGGAAGGGACGATGGTTATATAAACCAGGAAAGCTCAGCTGATGTTCATAATCAAACATACAATCGTTCAGAGCACATAGTGCCCGCGAGTTTAACAGTGAAACAGTGATATACATTTCTGTGTTATAGTTTAATAAGACATTACAACAATGGAAGTTTTACCGGTTTTGAATAACACTTTGGATTATATTCAAAAAGGTAGAAACACTTCCTCATCTTTTGTTAATATCCTGTACTAATTTTTATTTATTTATGATTAGGAGAAACCAGATGCGAGTTCTACAACTCCGCTGAAGTGAATTTAGTAGCCCGCCGGCTGGAAGCCGAATTGCGGGCAGCTAAAAGCACACATCTCTCCTGCGGAGAAGTCCTGCTTCCGTGCGGACTCCTGCCGAGGATAGCCAAGGATATTTTGGAGTTAGCCGACAGTGAACCGTGTGGATTGAGAGGGTGTACGCTGTACCTTCGTTTGGAGACCGGACAAGGGGAACCAAGACATTTAAGTACAGTTAAATGTGATCAGACAACGGTTTCAACGTTCCATCTGACGTTGACTTTGAGGCAGGATGCTACAGCCTGGCATAATATACTCCCGCAGTTTTTAAAGTAAGTTGAAATAATATGAATTGATAATTATTGTCAACGAAACATCTTTGCCCCTAGAATCACAACCCCAGAGAAGTGATAAAATGCTAATGTATATGTTTTGTTTCTTTGCAGAAATTTGGCGCGAGGAGGAACAGTTATGATCAGTTCTATGTACTGTCTCGAGAAGAAGAAATTATATCGTTCGTATCACGAATAATCGTCGCATCTTTTTCGAGATTTAAGACTGATCATCCCACCGACCGACGAAATCAATAATAATGAAAAAAGAAAAACATTTAAGTTATTATTTCTGTTCGTGATAGATTTTAGATGTAAGCAACGAACGTCCAACATTTATTCGAATTCGAAATGAACTACGTGATAGACGAAGTGATAGTTTGTAAATAATATCGTACCTGTTGTACTTAAGTTGATTTTTTGTAATTCGTTGTCATTTTATTATTATTATATTATAATGTTTGTGATATTTAGTTAGTTAGTTCGAACTTTCGACTCGATCTCAACGACTGCATCGTTTTCATCAATTCATGATCAAATTCAATTTTATATCTATGAATATATGATACACATGTGAATTAGATTTTAAGCTAGTTGTAGTGATTTTGTATCGCAAAATGTGTGATAATATATTTGACTGTATTTTAAGTACAAGTCAAATATGAAACTCAAAATGCTTTTGTACTTTATATCAAATAAATCACATTATATATCGACAGAAAATATATGAAAAAGAGTATATAAAAAAATAAAATATAAATATATTCAATTACTTATATAAAAGTTTCATTTGTTACCTTTTTGTACCTTCACAGATATAACCAGTGACATTGACATTTTTTTTTTAAATATATAGGAAATGACGTACGTTCTTATTTTATTTTTATATCAAAGTCCTTCTCGACTGACAACAGTTATCTTATAAATTCATAAAAATTAGATAATAATTTTATTTCCTATATCACATCTCAAATATAAAAAATACAATTAGTTTATTTTATAAAAAATCGCAATTTTGTATTTACAGTTCCTCTTAAATTAACAGGTAAGTGGTGTACTCTCCACACCAGTAATAATTACCCCTGAGGTGATGTCAGATAAACGCCCGTATTATACAAATCATATTTTCATTTTATTTTGTAAAAAAAAGATCATATAGCGTTCCTCAAATTAATAGGCAAGTCGTGCACGCCTATGTTATAAATCATATTTATATTTTGTAACAAAACTAGTTGTTTTAGTAAATATTTAGAGATTACCTCAAACATTAATCGGTAAATGTTTCACTCTCCACGTCAGTAATAAGTGTCCCTGAGGTACCATTTAATAAACGCCCTTATGGTACAAATAACATTTTTATTATATTTTGTACAGTTTCCTTAAAATTAATATGTAAGTGATGCACTCTTCACATCAGTAATGAGTGCCAGTGAGATGACGTCTGATTAACACCCGTATAATACAAATTTTATTTTATTTTTGTACACTGTTCCCTTAATATTAATGGATAAATGGTGCATTCTCCACGCCAGCAATGAGTACCCATGGCTCCTGAGGTGAAGTAATTGGTGCACTCGTCGCCAGCAAGGAGTGCCCGTGTAGTAACGGCTGATAAAAGCCCGTATAATACAAACTAAACATTATTTTGTAAAAAAAAATCGCAATTTTTTATTTACAATTTTTCTTTGTCTATAATAGGTAAATAGCTACATCAAAACAAAAAAAAATAAACAACCTGATATAAATTTATAAATGTATTATTTGTCATTATGTGAAACTTGAACAATACATTTTAAAATTTGCATTCATTATTGCAATAAATTAATATTTATCAAAATGAGTCACATTTCTCGAAGGTTAAACTTAGTATATATATTGTATTATTTTATAAAATCGTAAATAGAGAAAACTTAGCATCTCATTTTATAGTTTATCTCACTTTCTAAACAACAAACCGTATTCAGAAAACTAACTCTAGTCCGAGCTAACTAGAAACCAGAATGTCAATGAGAAAAAGCTGATTTTCTACTCAAATTATATTAACATCTTTGAACGTTGTTGGCGTCACGTAGGCCCTACAGAAGGTTGCTGCACTGTGTCGCCGCACCACCCTCAGAACAAGCGACTATCAGCACTGACCTAGCTTTTGTTTTTCCCAAGATATTCACAGAAGCGTACGTGATGTTTCAAACGTGCAAACGTAAATTTTCAATTTTAAATTAATTTGTTTGTGTGTGTGGGGAACTAAAAAACCAGTTGGACGCCCATGTGTAAATGCAAGGGTCTTTAAACTATATTTAGGTCAATATCAGACATCTCCCAGCGCGCGACTCTCTTTTGTTTGCAAACCAGAATCCTGTAGGACTCCTAAGAAGTAGGTATATGTTTAAAATTTTAAAATTTTCATTTACTGCCATTTATAAAAAAAACTCATGCAATTGGCGGGAGGTCATGTGCTTAGATGTCTACTCGTGCACATACTTGACTTATAAATTATGTTTATGAATCATTTTATATTTTCTTATTAATATATTCTATTGTGTCAATTTAACCTTGATATATGAATATTATATTTTTTTTAAACAACTGATTTCTAGTTTATAGTTTATGCCAATTTCAAAAAAATAGTTTTTATGGTGTAGGACGAAGTGTAAAGCTTTTGATTAGCTGATTAAATTGGCCTTGGAAACCGTGAAAACAAATGATGTCATTCTTCAACTGCTTTTAACCAGCAGATGTTTTATCATTCAATATGCGAACAACATTTTATCCAGTGTTACATTACCGTATTTTATTTCTTAAAGATAAATCAGAAACGTCAATATATATTGTTTATTATTACAGTTTATAACAAGATATATGGTATTATTTTTAACAAACATGATAAGTTTTATTTGTATTGCATTATTAAAATATAATTCTTACACATGTATGTATACATTATTAACTTATTAAATATATATTTAAGGATTAGTCAATAATATTTTCAAAATGAATGGAATTAATAATACAAAAGTATTTTTTTCTGTTGCTAAGTGCAAATAAAATAATTTGATAAACTTTTAATTCAAGTCAAGTATTTGTTGAAAGATTATTGCCATAGCGAAATATATAATATAAAATTATATGTAAGACGGTAACTCATAAGTAAAAGATAAAATAATATATGTACAAACGATATATATGTATTTATAGTTTTCAAATACAAGGCCAAAATTAAATTATCAATTACTAAATTTTAAAAATGATTCATATTTGAAAGCGACAAGGCTTACAAGGCTATAGTAATAGTTTCCTTAGTTTTTATTTTTATCGGAAGCTAGATCATTGCACTATTGCACTTTAACTAACGGAGAACGCTTGTTAGTTTTAAAATATTGTATTCACATATTCGTCAACAAGTCTGGTACATATCATATTTAAGATCTAAGACAATATTGTTTTTTATTTGTTATTTCATATCTCAAAAATCTAACGATAAAAAAGTCTGTTAAATTCTGGATAAAACTAGAATATTTTGTTTTTTTAACACAAAAGCATAGCTCATAAGTCAAGTATGTACACGAGCAGATATCTAAAAGAGGGAGACAGTGCCTTAATGCATGTTTTTGAATTTGAGATAAAAAAAACATCTTTCTTGCAGCTTCCTACTTTTGAGACAGAAGACACGCGTCATCAACCTTTAAAAAATTCTTATAAAATGAAATATAACTTGTAGAAATTATTGGGTGTTATTTGTTCTTAATAAGAAGAAAAAAAGTATTAGTAATAAGTAATGTATATATTGATATTTATAATTATTTCTAAGTCAATCGTTATTCCTTTTATGGAATTATTTGAAATAATTGTAGCTTATTTTCGTACCATTTATTGGCACTACTGAAAATGACCATGTTGTATCAAATAATTTTATAATCCATAAAAGGAATAAGGATTTACTTACAAATAATTGTAAATTGAATAATATATACGTTTCTATAATATTAGTATAGTTATATTTATTTTTATAAGATTTTTTTTCAGGTTGATGACGTGAGTCTTCCTCCTAATCATTTTCACTATATTGTTCCAATTTATTTTCAAACAAATGAAAATTAATTTATTAGATATTTTATAAATTCATATTTTAATATTTTCTTTTTAAAATACTATCATTATTTATATGAAATGATTAATGTATTGACAGTGACATTTATCTGTCAGTTACATAAATTTTAGATTTGAATTGTGTAACCAAGGAGATATGTTTATCTTGAAAGCATAGGCTCCGGGATTTATAAAATATTTTACAAATTTATTCATAAAATATACAGACAAATCGCTTCAAGTAAAGTACCATTTCCGGGTATCTTATTTTCACCAAAATCTAATGGCTTCTATATACTCCCTTTACAGCGGATGTAAAAATGTAAAAATTTTGAACAATTTTGCACTCTTCAGCATATCCCATAAAATAAATAGGAAAGCAGGAAATTGCATATTTAATCCTTATGTTCACCCCTAACCGCTGCTCTCCGGTATATCAAGATTTAAGGACAAATGTATTGTGTAACAAATAAATTCACAATACCAATTTACAGAGTTCAACGACTTTCATATGTAACCTACTCAACATCAGTCCATTTCTCGAAAACTGTATTCTACACAGAGAAATAACCCGACTCAACACTGCAATTTATTCTAACTGGTAGGCCTGTTGCAATTGCCTAGCAACAGTTAAGCACTGTTGCCATAGTTGCCATTTTAATTATACACCACACGTACACAAAACTACATAAACTTTTAAGGTAGGTTATGTAATAGAAATTTTATACATTGTCATCTCTAGGGATGTCGATTTCGGAAACTCGATTTGAAAAACTAACTATTGTACCAATTGAACACACTGACGGTAATATTTTTATTTTTGAAGAGGGGGGGTGGGTCTGTGAACCAGAAACACATGAAACTCGACGATTTGTTGCATTTACACTCAACCTAAAAAATATTTATTTAAATAAGTTTTGTATAAGTCTATTTCAAAAAGCAGGTATATTTCTTGGTACCGGCATGTCTAGCGAAACAGGTATAGAAAGCACCTGTATTAAACCCTCCCTGGTGCTTTGTTATATCGCACAATAGTTTTCCGTTAGCTATTACCACAAAATTGTCAATCTTAAAAATGATAATTAGTTGTTTTTGTTTCTATCGCAAGTTAAATGAAAGAACAAAGAAATTAAAATTATCAGTAAACTTCCGGTGATATTAAACCTTCATTTGTTTTGCTTTCCGGTCAGATAGCCAATAAAACGGAAGCAAGATAAACTAACTTTATAAAGAAAATTGTTGATATATACTTACAATTATTTAATAATTTCGGGTAGGTACATATGTTAAAGGTAATTTTATTTTGTAGGCTATATTAAAATAAATAAAAATAATTTAATGTATTTGTCGTTCTATGAGTATTATGCAATTTAAATGTTAATTATATTCTTAATTAATTAATTTTTATACAGAATTTGGAGAGGTGAAATAATGGAGATTCGTACATAAAATCACGCACTCTTAACAATCACATCCATCCACTCACACACTGGTCGGCCACGCCATCGAAAACCCTCAACTTCACCAAACATATATACGCTTAACATAAACGCCATTCTCTCCACATGACCAAACCATCTCAACAGACACACCATCTCTCTTAATAAAACTATTCCCAACCATATACCAAATTATTCCTCACGCGATCCCGTCTTACATATCCTTACATAACAAAAATATTGAGAAAAATTCAATTCAAATTTAAATAAATTTAATGTTTAGTTATTTTCAGAAGGTTATGAATACAAAAAATGAACTTGAGATGAAACAAATATTTGTTAATAACTTTATAAATAGTATTAAATCCATTAAATAGTGAAATATTTATGCTAGAATATAAATGATTATATGGTTGAATACAGACAAATATGTAAATTTGCCAGTGTTTTTGTTTTATCGAATGAATTAATTCAGTTTTTTTTAAGCTCTTAAGAATGGCGATACTCATGTTTAATAGCTATTGGAGTTCAAACAGTACCCAACTAACCTTACAATTTAATATTTGATAATTATTATTACCCATTAAATAAACCGATAAGTACCATATGTTACCTTTTTGTACACTGCAATAGTCTTCATTGGACAAAAATAATAACTATTAACCAAAACAAAATAAAATATACATTTTACTGTTAAGATTAAAGTGTATATGGTATACCCTTAAAATATGAATGTACCCGAATTTATTAAACACCTTGTATATAGTTATTTATATCTGAAACCTGTAAAACAACAATAACTAAATTTGTTTGTTAACACACGTGTGCAGCGATTAAAATGTTAAAATATGCAAATTTATCTTATATACGCAGTATCCCATATATAAAAGAGACACAAAAAAATATACCTGCGACTTGCTATTTTGAGAGGGTGTCATGTTTTTCTAAGAAACCCAACGAATTTCTAAGAATTCTTTGTATATCCTACCATCTACGCTACCCTTATGAGTATACTGACTTTTCGCTTTAAGGAAATTAGAAATGTTTATAAGTTTAAAGAACTACATATTTTAATATTAAACAATTCTTGAGATGTTCAATAATGCATGATAACTGGAAGATGCGTACTGATACATATGTATAACATACTATACATATGAATCCTTTCTAGGATCAAGAGCCCTCGAATCCACTGTCGGTAAAAATTAGTTAAACAGATGAAAATGTTCTCACAAGATATTTTTAAATTGCTACTGTGTTTAATATATACGGAAATTTGAACAGAAAATCATATTTACTAATACTCTATAGAAGGTACAATGTGATTAAGAGAGTTGGTGTGAGTCAGTTGAGATGGTTTGGACATGTGGAAAGAATGGCGAGTGAACGGCTTGTTAAGCGTATATATCTTGGTGAAGTTGAAGGTTTTTGATTGCGTGGCCGACCAGTGTAAGTGGATGGATGTGGTTGGTAGGGGACAGAGTTTCCAAGTATGAAGAGAAGAAGAGCATGTATGAATGCGATTATAAGTGTGGCCGAGGCGAAAGCAGTCTGCTTAGATAGGAATATGTGGCGAAGGATGATTGTTTCCTAACTATTATTGTGATCCGGATGCGGTATTTCGCTACCGAAAATCGGTCACTTTAATATGTTTAAGAGTAAGGATTTGTTGTATGATGTATTTTTTTGCAACAACTATTGTTAGCTCTCACCAAAAAGAGCTTTACAATGATATGTTTCGTAATATTATTGGTACAAATTTTGAAACTTTTATTAAAGTGGTTTTATAGGATTCATAAGTACTTGCATTTAATAATAGTAATAAAAGACACCCTGTTGATAGTGTGTTGTTTTGTGTGTGAATTAGAGCACAACTAATCACAACAGCCATGACCAGTGCTACCAACATTGCGAATTACACGGTGTTCGGTCGGTGTGCCGCGCGCAGGTCGAGAGGAATATTCCACTGCCAGCCAGGCCAGGCCAGGCCACAGAGCCAGAGATCTCTTATTTTTGAATTCATATGGAAAATAATCTTTCTGTTTGACTGTTTGAGAAAGCGCCCTGAATTATGCTAATATAAGGGAAAGCTTTATAGTAGAAAGTAACTATAGTGCTCTACTAAATTATTATAGACTAACAACCATTTTGGAATATGTCATATTATAAATATTATTCGTCTTGAGACCAAACCTTTTATAACTAATTAATAAATCTTTGTTTCATTTATGAACTGTCGTTTAAACAAATCTGTAGTATATTATATAAATTATTAAAAAAAAAAACATTTCTATAATTATAAAACCTACACATATGAGAAATTTCTACAAATTTCTTCGACTAGTTTAAATATAGATTTTATAGTAATATGTCGATTCCCAACTATAGAAGGTATTTAGAATAAAAGATATGTTATTTTTTTTACAACAGCTCTTTCCATATGTCTTGCAAGGTAGATTTTATGTACGCACCAGATTTTTACGAAATTATTTTTGTTTGTCGGTAAAAGATATGGACCATTATCACCGGTCATGTGACACACAGATTTTTTATAATTTGTTGAGAATATAACTCGGCCTGAACCCGTAAACCATTTCCATGTATTTAGCACATTTTTCACCGAAATGTCCTCCGAACCATTCTTCCGTAAAGTACAAACTATATTACGCATCAAGTGTCCGTGACTTAAAAGTCAAACCTAAATTATTTTACTCTTTTTGACTTTGTATAATTACAATTCGAATCATATAATTTGCTGGTAAAAAAGCACCAGATAAAAAGTTGATGTATACGCCTACAAGAAAGGAACATCTTATAAGAAACTCGTTCGATGGGGGGCGAGAGGGGTCCAGAGTAATACAGCAGCACCAAGGTTAGAACCGGTTTCAGATTTACAGATCTCAAGAGGTACACTCGAAGCAAAGATCAACTGAGTTGAAGAGTACAGTACAGTATAAATAAATCATCACGACATACTACTATTCATTGCTATGTTTTAGTGAAAACGGGTACATTTTTACATTAAACGTTGTCCCTCCATTTTTATTTTTAGACGTATGTACAGGTAAAAGTCGGGTGGTGCAAGGTTGGGAGAATAGGCGGGGTGTTCCTGAGTGATTACACTGTTCTTGAAAAAAAACGCTGTTTGAATTGATTGCATTTTATACTTCATATTCAATAGATATAGAGTTAAGGTATAGAAGTTTCTATAAAGATACAAGAGGGACGATTACATTGATTTGAACATGTCATGAGAAGAGATGAATAATATATTGAAAGAAGAATGAACAGCTTATTAGTAGAAGGTAGAAGAAACAGAGGAAGACCAACGAGAAGATGGAAGGACTGTATTGCGGAAGACTTGGGAAAAAAGCAACTGAATGAGGACGACAAGCAAAATAGAAATGAGTGGATGAAACAAATCAAGAATAGAGACGCCTAACGAATGGGAAAAGCTAAAGAAGAAGTCAGGGTCAAATGCATTTTATACAGTTTGTTTATAAAATAATTTTAAGGGTCTCTGAAATTGACAACTAAAAAAAGTGTAGCTATTTTTAATTCGCAAACTGATTGCATTGTTTATAATATATTATTATTGATTGTTGTACTTTGTTAAATATATTGTTGTAAACTTTTAAACTTATCTGTTTGTCTGTAGAGTGTACGAGGTCAGGCTTACCTCGAGGCAATACAAAAGTCACGTTTTAAACCCTCTTTTCCCCTTTCGTCTCTTTATAAACCTGTATTTTGTATTTAAACTACACTGTTAGCGTACCACTATCTCTCTCACACCAATATACTCAACTATAGAGCGGTCAATTAATATTCAACACCACTCCGTAGTGTAAATTAACATTCGATGCTTGTATGTTAAACAATAGTTTATCAAAGTGCGTTTACCATTTTAAAATATATTCGTGTTTTATATATATTATTTATTTATTGGTGGTGAAAAGAGATAGGGTTATATTTAGAGAAAGATGCAAGATATGTTGTACATCTCAGATTTCCTTGCTCCAATGGACAAACAAGAAAAAAACAAAAGAGAACTGGGCGCAGTATATATGGGAGTGTCATGGTAACATCTTATGCCAGACATACGTCAAAATTAAATATATTGAAGACTAGCGCAAACTTTAAATTTAAATCTGAGAAATTAAGTAATGTACCTACTATTTATTTTGTGTGTAAATTCTTGAACATAAATATTAGTAATAATAAATAACAATGAAATATTCTAGTGCTAAATTTGAATTAAATAATTTACTTTATATAATTATAATTTATCTAATTAGCGTTACGATTATCTATAATGATTTGTTCTTTGACGTGGTTGTATTAAACATATATGCAAAACATTGTTAAAATACATTAAGAACCATCTGTTGTTTTAGTTTTTTTTTATTTTTAAACATTTGTTCTTGATTTTGTCTGAATACCCTTACAGCCTTTTTACAAATAAATATATCTTTTAAGGGGTATAGGAGACCCCCGATTTTTTAATTGGTATGCGCTCTCTTGTATCTGAGCACAAGTAGTCCCAACGTAAGTTTATTTATTAAACTTAATTTTCACTTAACACTCCTGGTGGAATCGCTATCTCTTTCTAACAGTGACAAATACGCATGCTTCAGCTCTGAGACTGTGTCAGTATCTTATTTTTCACATATTTGGTTTTACATTTGCTAATATTTTTTTTAATTTTGAATGCTTTTACTGTAAATATATTTTTATTATAATCAAATAAGACTAGAATCGTATGTATTGAATGGCCGAAGCAAGCTTGCTTGATTTACATTGAATGTAACGTATGTCGCACATAATAGCGTGCATATATTTTGTTATTTATTATGCCATAATCGTAAGATGCCCGTCGAAATATAAAAAACAAACTGGTTTCTATACAGGTAGCTTTGCTTTGATAAAATTATGTCAAACAATAATTCCGTAACTTTTTTAAAAATATAATAATTAAAATGTACATTCATATAAATTTATAATTTGTTTATTATTTCCATTATATAACTGCTCAGTCTATATATTTCTCTATGGCAACCATCTACTCGTAAATTACAAGTTTTGTAAACAGCTGAAACATAAACAACAGACAACGCTGTTCATTTCTTTTTATGTTCATCTGTTTTTAACACACATGTACAACACATTTTCAAACACAAAATTTGTGAATTTATAAAATTTTCAGATTGTCATTTATTTACTTTCTATTAATGGAGGTCATAGTACTAGTGTACTGTCTGTTGTTTTCTAGGTCTACTAGGACCTTAGAGAGTACGTGACGAAACACACGAATTTTTGTAAGCATCAAAACAATTTTTCCAAATTTGTTTTTGATCTAAAATCGTCAATTATTTTGTTTTGTTCAAACATTATATAAATATAAATGTTCTATTTATAATCGAAATTGTAAGAGGTCAGATATTGTAAAAGTATTTAGATAAAGAGATAAAATTTGTTAAATATTTAACAAAAAAATATTGTTTATTAATGTTGATCTTCTTTACTAAAGATAAGATAAACATATGTAAATATTGAAAAATATAAATTCATTTAACACCCTTTAAAATTTCTACAAGGTATTTTAAACTTCCCACTAAATCAGGGTTTGTAAAACATTTAATCAATGACCTATGGTCAAAGATTATTTATTTCTGATGCAATAAATAAATTTATGTCATCATTTTGACCTAAGATAACTCTATTGGCAAATGTATTTACAATTAACAAATATTTCAATAATTTTTTGTAGGGTGGGACCATGGGTATTGTTTGCACACTCATAAAAAAAGAAATTTGAGATAAGCTTTAATAGCTAACTATTTTGATAAAGGTATGAGTCAACTATTATTACTCATTTTATACCTTCAGTAATTATTTACAATTCTGAAAAAAGTTTTTAAAATTAACAACAAAAACATTTTACTCGTATGTTGAGTTCCGTCCAATGAAAACAAGTGTAACAGCAATTCTTTACCCTGATTGGCAGAACTTCAAACATTTGTACATCGAAGTGCAGCAATAAATGCACTGAACATTGTTGCCAAAATGTATTTCCTAGTAATGGTTATTATAGTGCTATAGTCAAAAAATTGACGCAATAAAACTATAAGTATCGTAATTAACAGGTATTGTTTGTGCCGCTCTGTTCATACAGTGAAGAGTTCCTCTTCCTGTCTATATGCTCTGGATTAGTAGAATAACCCTACTATTCCTTTTAAATATTATTTTTGTTTGAAATACTTTTTGGATCTACAGTTAATTTTTCTAACTAAATGGTGATGCCTAAAATTTACATAAAACGATTCTACAAATAATTTGCGTCTTATATAAAATATAAACTTAGCTAATCATCCCCCACAATCACCGGACTTCAACCCAATTTAGTAAGTGCGAGTAATTCTTGAAAGAATATACAGTGTTCCCTTTAAAACAACCAGCGCTTTTTTGAGCGATCTAATGGTTTTAAGAGAGTTGGTGTGAGTCAGTTGAGATGGTTTGGGCATGTGGAGAGAATGGCGAGTGAACGGCTTGTTAAGCGTATATATCTTGGTGAAGTTGAGGGTTTTCGATTGCGTGGCCGACCAGCGTGTAAGTGGATGGACGTGATTGGTAGGGTGCTTAAAGAGAGAGAGTTTCCAAGTATGAAGAGAAGAAGAGTATGTATGAATGCGATTATGAGTGTGGCCGAGGCGAAAGAAGTCTGCTTAGATAGGAATATGTGGCGAAGGATAATTGTTTCCTAATTATTATTGTGATCCGGATGCGGTATTTCGCTACCGAAAATCGGTCACTTTAATATGTTTAAGAGTAAGGATTTGTTGTATGATGTTGTTCTTATTGTTATCGGGTTTGTGCGAACCCACTAAGTGGGACACGCGTGATTTTATGTATGTATGTTATATACAAAAAATGATCAAGAATAAGAGGCTAATTTTTTGTAAAAAAAAACGAAGCAACAAATTCTTGTCAGAATAAATAAGAGCGAAGGATTTTCGTATCTACGGGGCCCTGGGCGGCAGCCCATAAAATCCATGCCTAAATCCGCCCCCGGGTACATTAAACTTGGAAAAGAAAGTATTTTTTCAGGGTTTGGTAGAAAAACCACAAAAATGACGAAAGCCAACAACCATCGACTAGATGCCGTTAACAACAAATTTGGGTCTCATATTGCCACTAAGAAATAAATGCAACATTAGATACACAAAGAAGATTGTCATCCTCGATAGAATTGAGGATCAACAGAAAAAAATATGTTTAAGATGTTGGGGATTGCCGGATAAATTTTCCAAAAAATGTTTCATTTTGAATGATGAAAGTCATTTTACTTTTTACTCATGAAAATGCAAATGCATCATCCCTTAGATAGATCTTACTAGTTGCAGTGACAACAGCCCTTAACTAATAAAACTAAAACAATCAAAACAACATAACACGCGTGATGTTTTTTGATATGTCCTTGATTTTAATCTAGCATGTGTCTGCATGTTATCTTGTTTAATTTGTAAATGCGCATATTATATAATTTTTATAACATGTATTTTTACAAATTAAAAATCAAATCTTTTGTTGATATCAACATGGTCGGTACCGTAAGTACATAATTTTGGCACAATTCAAGTAAACACAAAATATATTTTGATATTAAATACACGTGCAGAACGACGTAAAGTTTATTTTAACCCTTTTCAAGGATGCATATAATGCCAATAAACTTTGAAAATTTAAATGTTTAAGAGATGATCTCGAGATTATCATTTAAATCTCATAAATATATCAAATGTTCGCTCAACTTAAACAATGTAAAATATATATTACTAATAGTCTATTTATAATTCCAACTTTATTTTGCAAAGATAAGACTTATTTATCAAACTATTTTTTCTACAAGAAACTATTTTGATAATTGACCCAGTTTTACAAGATAATTTGTAAGATTTTGAATAAACAAACTTTTTTTTTTGTAGAAACACTCAAACTTTAATATATAATAACTTTACCAAACTGTTTGGCATCATTGTTAACATTTTTAATACCACTGGTTTAAAGGGCCTATATTTGCATCCTTTTCTAAGATCAATATCCTATCTCTTTTTTTTTATTTGATATTCAGATACAAATTTGCGATGCTAAATTGTTACTATGTAGTTTTACTTTTGTTTCAGAGGATTTTGAACTCAAAAATGTTGATTTGCTACTCAAGTAATACTTTCATATATTAATAGAAAATTTATATTTTGTAGAATTCAAACATTAATTCTAAGAAGTAAACAGTTTAATAAAGATAAAACTTTATTTATATTGTCAAGGACGACAATAAATTACTTTTTAATATGTATTGTTATAAATTTAATTGTTGTAAATAAATATATAGAAAAGTTGGCACTGTTTCGCGATCATCTGTTAAACAAATGACCTCTGCACGTAATTCCCTTCCTGTATATTGCACAACATAAATCAAGCTTGCACATATGCAGTTTCTATAAAGATGGGTGACCGATTGGGATTATAAGTTCAGGGTTGTAACATAAGTCAATGCCCCTATAGTTCTAGTTGTTTAGGGTATTAATACTTTTAAAGTTGGCAGCGGTTCCTATGAACGTGTGTTCCTAGAATATATACACATACATTATGTATTATATTATGTATATACATACTTATACCATATAATTATTTAATTTCTTACAATATTTTTAAAGAAATTTCTATATAATTTATTTTTAAAATCTATGTAGATCGCCAAGCAGTCTGTTTGCGAATCTATATTTAATTTCAGTTATATAAAGTGATGATCTTTGAGATCTATAACTAAAAATTGATGTTTTACTGACGCACAAAATAAAATTTATGTATTTTTCACCAATTAAGTTCGAAAATATGTGACGCAAATTTGAGAACGTAAATACTTTTAGTAGTTTAGGGTTATTAAAAAGAAAAGAATAAAAAAATTGTTGTAAACATGGTACAAAAATAAATAAAAAAAACATTTGTATATTCAAGAAAAATTTGTTAATTTTTTGTTTCAATTCCATGGCATAGCTATTTTTTAGATGATGACATTTTCATACCTAATTTCTGCCGTTACAAGGCATACAATTTTTTACCTAAAACTACAAATACATAGTTTTGAGTTTATATTAAAAAAGATATTGGACCCCATTTCAATTATAATTATTGTTAATTATAATAAACAAGTACTATTATACTGTGACAAGATAGCAATTGCTTATTAACAGTTCATTTGTTACGGCCTTCAGCTGTTCGGAGGGATTCAACTGTTAACAAAAAAATAATAAACAAGTGCAGTGAAAGTGTCATGGATAATTTTGGATTTTCTATTTTGAAAATGTGCTAGTGCCAAACTTAAAGTAAACATAATTACTTAAGCATGTTATTAGGTAATAAAATATACAATAAAATATTGTCCTTGAAGTAACTTAATATAATTCACTTCATCTGTCTTATTGTGACGTCAAACAATCGAACATCATGTCATTTAAATATAGATCATCTGATTGTTATATTTTTAGACAATTGATTAATTTATTTAAAGTGTAATAAATTATTTTTAACATTTGGTCAAATGGGTTAAACCACGGTTAATATTGACGTCAATATATTTTTCGGTTTTGAATACTTTCCAAAAAAGAATAAAGATTTTTTCTGACGTATAAGTTAGGAAACACTTATTTTTATATCAATTTCTAGAAAATAATTAAAATATAAAATTTTTGAACGCTATCCAAATGCAAGCAGCGTGTTTTCAGTTTATTTTAGTATATATTTATGCGTTTTCTAACCTCACTATATAACTGGTTAGTTTATAAAAATTAGTAGAAGTGTTGCATGATTTTTACCTTCCGTCACCTTCAGGTAAGGAAGGTATTATCTTTGGCCAAAAAAATCGACAGAGTTTCTAATGAATAAGCATGTTTTGGGGTCCCTAGAATACGAATTTACTATTTTTACGGTGATATCTGTATGTATGTATGTATGTGTGTGTGTGTGTGTGTGTGTGTGTGTGTGTGTGTGTATGTGACAATCGTTTCGGGTCGCATACCACAAGATCTATATGCAGACATGATTAGATTTTGGTTATAATTGGTCAACCGGAAGTACCCTTATTTGCAACTTTTAACAGTTTTTCTTGAAAAACGCAGTTAAATATATTTTATTGTCATTTAATATTATAAATTTTAAAGTATAGATTATTCTCTATATGATGTGATTGCATTTTATACATCATATTCAATAACTAAAACTAATACAATTACACCTTAAAATTATAAAATAAGCTATATACGTTTTTGGAGAACTAAGTTCTCATCATCAGTAGTACAAATTTAAGCGGAGTAGCTAAGATTACTCAACATGTAAACCATGCCAGAGGTTATGTAACGATAACTCAATGGTTACTAAGACTCTACGTTCGGTTAACAACATGTTTGTTTATGTTTTATAGAGATAATTACTATCTCGGGGGTGTGATGTAACGATAATTAAAGACTACAATTAGTAGGCAAGCAATTATTATGAATTGATCAGTATCGATTTGTACACGAAAGTGTATAGATTAGTTTTTAGTTTTGTCATTGGCTAGTATATTTCTTGGACGTCACATACACAATATAATTTGGCGCCAATTCGAACAGTATACTTTTAAATTACTACTGTGTTTAATATATACAGAAATTTGAACAAAAAATCATATTTTCTAATACTAAACGGATTTTTTTTGCAACATCTCAAAGTTTGTTAATCTGACCGAGTTTTATACGTCTGGGCATTGTACAAAATTATTCGTAATCATAACGTATTTTATTTAGTTAGCTAGTCCTTTCAAGGTAAGAAGGATAAGAAAATACCTATAGGACAAAATCTGTGCGCATGTCAAATGTCATCGATTAACTGCTTGTTGAATGTTGCATCATTCACAAAAATCAAGCCATTAACACTTCAGTTATCAATAAGATGGGTAGCCGTATTAAAATAAATGAACGTCTTATGCAATGTTTGTTCAAAACTACATCTATCTGGTCAACATTAGCACTTATATGTTTTTGTTTATTTTGTCTAGTATATCTACAGACTTAAATAAACATTTTGAAGGTTGTTAAGGATTATTTAAATAAATTTTTACACCCTTTAATAATATGTGTGTAAATCGTTTGTATGTAAATAAGGGGTATAAATACAAGCCCTAGTTCTAGTCGTAAAACTTTATGTAGGGACGTGGAAAATTTCGCCCTTTGTTGAGAGAGAATTATAGGTCTTTGTTCGACCAAATTCAGAAAATTAAAATTAGAACAAATTATTTCAAATTATTATATCATTCAAAGTTAAAAGACCAAATCTATTAAGCGTTAGAAAGATTGGTTTTTTATTTATTTATGATTTGATTTTTCTAAGTTGTTTGTATCATGAATTGTGAACTATTAATTGAATGTATATGTACGAGTTCTGTGAATTATATATTACGTGAAGAAGAAAGTATTTTTTCCAAACATAAACCTGTGCCAATTGAGGATCAGAAGAATGAAATATTACTTTTAACTGATAAAAAAGCAAATGCATAGTTTTACATTTTGAGACTATTCAAGCAAAAACCAAGAAGAAATTTAAAAAGATATTCTCGTATGGTTGACAATTAAATCTTAAGGGATCTCCCAACCATTTTTTGTCCTTCAGTACTAGAACCAGTATACATTTTTAAATAAGTGCATTACACAAAGGCTTATCCCTTTTATTAAATCATGTTAGTAACATTTATTTAAATTTGGTCAGAGTTAAGTTAATCACTTTAAGGCAAGTGTCTTAAGTCGTTGAAAAGGTATTTTGGTTGAAAACAATGATGCACCTTGGGGAATTTTTGGTCAATACTGAAGAGAATGGTTTACATAAAATGTTGACAACAAACATTGTGACTGAGTTTCAGAATGGCATTAAGTATTTTATCATAAAAGTTGATCTTTGTACAAAAGATGCTTGAAGGCGTACCAAAAAAATTGGTCCTCGTTCGTATGTACTCGGCATATTCACAATTACTCGAAAGTTCAGTCAAACAGCAACGTTTCGGTGCACCCTTGCACCTTCTTCAGGGTAGTAAGATCTTACAAAATCTTACACAAAATACATTCGTGCAAAACATTCAGTTAATTTATCAAACATCGTACAAAAAATTCAAAGAGCAAATGGATGTGTGAATGCTCTTTGAATTTTTTGTACGATGTTTAATAAATTAACTGAATGTTTTGTACGAATGTATTTTGTGTACATGAATTGTAACAATTTGTAAGATCTTGCTACCCCGAAGAAGGTGCAAGAAATAAATGCTGTTTGACTGAATTTTCGAGTAATTATTAACACCTATATCAATTATACCTAAAAGTCAATTATAGTCAAAAAAGTTTGCCGTTACGTTTTGTATTATTACCGGCAGAAATATATTGTTTATATTTTCTATAACTCAAATATACAAGGTCAAAATTAAATATTTATTTTATGAACAACACTAATAATATTAAATATATTATCATCTACTTGTAAATTTTTGTTCAAACATCGATTGTCACTTATTGCGACTGTCATTTATGCGGAAATACTAATAAGTGTCAATTGTTTCAACAAACAAAATTTGTTTTAAACATTTCTCTAACAAAGAGCCATAAAAACACAACAGTAAACTTGTTCAGAATGCGGTTATATACTGTTGCTATGCCAGCTTAGGGGTTGATGTTGATCGTTTTATGTTTTAATGTACAACATAGTTCTATCTTTCTCGTTTAATCCATGTGTCTTTGTCTAACATTGGCTATCCCTGTCTAACACATTAGCAACTAAGGGGGATTTTCCCTAAATGCTGTTGTCTTTGTCTAGCGCATAGGGAAGTATGACATAATAGTAATATAAGCCAGTGGGGTTCCTAGCGTGAAAGTGAAAATATATTTGGATTTTCGACCTTATATAGAGAGACAATAAGGGCTTGTATCTCACAAAGGAACAAAGGTTTAGGGATGGAAAATTTTGGAAGTTTGGTAGGCGTGCTTTGCACACTTCTTTGTTTTGATAAAGTGTTTTATTTTGTTTATATTTTAAATATATATACATATATGTATTATTTACAATATATTTAAATATAATAAAAATATTTCAAAATTACTTGAACATATAAACACCTCAAAAATTGTTTAATTTTTTTTTTTTTTTTTGTACAAAAATAAACTAACATTGGTAACTATTGAAACCATGACAGCATCGCCGCAAGCATCAAATTTTTAAACAAAACTACTAGCGAAATCTCTGAATATAAGCGTGAACTTTCTACCATTGTCTGAACTATTTTCCGATAGATGGCAAAACAAATGGTTCTCCTAATGGCCATGGTGTGGCACGCTTTTCGTCCGCCATTAGTCTGCCATTCTCACTTGTATTGAGCGAATTATTATGTATTTTCGTGGCTATTTGTTTCAATTTAATATTTATTATTTTAATAAACTCATAAAGCAATTATTTAATATTACTTTATAACTATATATCACGTTTCTTACAAATAGTAAAAACTTTCATTTTTGTCCGATATCGGCGCTGACTACCTTTATAGGAGACTAATGGCGTCATCACGCGTATATTACAAGATATCTCTATGTGTATAATACGAAATCTAACTAACCTTAATGGGGGAAGGGTAAATCTCTTTTCCTCATAAAAAGAGCTACAAATAGGAATTTTTTTCAAAGGTAATATATTATATTCAGGATTTGAGTCACACAATAACGATTTAGTGCGTTTTATAGTTTTACAAAACTGTTCTTCCGGTATTTCGGGGAACTGAAAGACGCATTTATAGGTTATGTTTATATTTAAGAAAATATTTGTATTTATTTACTGGGTCTTCAGGACTTAAAGTGTTGATAATCATATCTTGTGAAGGTACGTGAGTACTAGCTGGGGAAGTGTACGCCATATTTACATAACTCTCCCCTTCCATTTCATACATGAACGATTCAAATTTAGACTCTGAACTTTCCTCAGTGTTTGACATTAGAGTAAAGTAATTTTCTGTGGGATATTCATCCAATTTAATTATTTGATAATCTGATAGCACTGTATCAATTTTATCTGGTTCTAAAAGATCTACATGTTCTTTGTTTGTTAAAATATTGCCTCTATTCCACGAATCAGGCCTGCAAACTTGTGGTTCTAAATCGGGGGTCCAGGATGATTTAGGTTTATAAAATTCATTACAAGGGTCGTAAAATAAAAAATTCAGACATATTATTTGTTTCCAACTTTCATACGCGCATTCTACAGTAAATTTAATCGCTTTTTCTTCGAGAAATTTCTGTTTTATTTCGTCAAAAACCCGCGTAAGTAAATCTTCTCTGACTTCAAATATGTAATTATCGAAATCTTGTTCGATTAACAATTCTTTCCATTTAGTATCGCTAATATTTTGAACGTTTATATTACGTAGATTATTTATTATTGTTGATAGATCGTAAGATGAACGGAAATCTTCACGACTACGGTTCATTATTTGAATTTAAAGGTTATGATAGTTGACAGTGACTTTTGTTTTATACTAACTAAATTTGTTTTATTGTTTGGTACGAAAATTGTTGACATTCGTAATGAATCTATAAAAGACGTAAAAAACACTAAATTAATATTGATTAATATTGTTTAGGGCGCAAAATTGACCAAGTTTATAATGAATACATTAAGAGGAGTCTTTCCCGAGCCACGTAAGTCATTTTACACGAGCCTAGATTCAAAATGGCCGATCTATTATGAATCTGGGCTTAATTTTGATTGTAGCTCCCATTCCCAGAAGAAATTTCATCAAAGAAAATATGCTTCAAATAAAAAGAATGCAAGGTTATATAGTTAATGACGCCGGAGATCATATTTCATATCGAAAACAAAGTAAACAACTCGAGAATAACGCTACACAAAAAACTATGAAATTATTACAGAGCACCAAGAAAAAACTCCACACATTGTCTCAATTAGCAACACAACATCCAAAAGTCGTTCAAACGAACAATAATATGTTAAATAATCGGTTTGTATACAACACTGAACACAATTACCCTAAAACGGCTGTGGAAACATTCAACACAAAACTGTTTAAAGAAATCGGTGTGCAGACAGACATTCCCGCCAAAACTGAAGCAGTTAAAGTGATTAAATATCCGAAAAATTATGGCGATGGTGATCGTATGAAACGCCAAAGCTCATTCGATACGCGAGAAAAAGTAGACTACGTTAAAGAAAACGCTCAAATTCGACCATCGTATATTCGAG
Organism: Harpalus rufipes; assembly: GCA_951394225.1. Lineage (NCBI taxonomy): Eukaryota > Metazoa > Arthropoda > Insecta > Coleoptera > Carabidae > Harpalus > Harpalus rufipes. Next base: position 949,980 of record OX596288.1, read on the forward strand.
GGATACATCCGTCAGACCCAACGAAAGCACCACCCACTTACCAGAAAGGCGTAGTACCGAAGTACTTACGGGAACGGAAAGAAGTGTTATTTAAACAAAGTATTAACCCTGTTATTGACGAAAGATGCCCCGAAGGGCATGTGGCTCTTCCAGATAATGAGCGAAAAGAAACTTTAAGAATGTTGAGACAAAGTTATTCAGAGTTAGTTGCAGAATTGAATCAACTTCCAGTACGTTCAGATACATTAAAAATACGAAATAGGAAAATAGAAATTGAAAACCAACTTAAAAAATTGGACGAAGGGATTAAGGTGTTTACTAGGCCCAAAGTTTATGTAAAAATTGGTGCTTAAATTGTTAAACTATGTATTTATTTATTAATAAATTCTTTTCTGTATGTCTTTGTATTCAGGGAAAAACAATTTTATTTCGTTTTCAGCCGAATCAACTGAATCTACAACAGGTAATTATTAATATTTGAATGTTATTATTTGGTTTTTATACAATACCCGAACCATGAACAGCATTTCTGGTATCGGAAAGTCCATACAAACCTCGTATGGAGTTTGGATGACTCCATATTGCTTTGAAGACTTTTGTGGGGCCCATTAATTCACGCCAATCTTTAATAGCGTTTTCTTTACTCAATATACAAAATATTGAAGGGCCGCTGTAATATTTTAACAGTTACATAGTTTTAAAAATGTTTGTAATGATTCTAACCTCGTCATAAATGTAACAAGTCTGTTGTAAAAGAATTTGTTTTTATGTTCTTCGTAAAACTTTTCCGCTAGATCTATTGTTAATAATTGTTGTTTACATCGAATTATTTTAAAATTATTGTTTATTATCATTGATTTTATGTTGTTTAATGCATGTGGTTGTTTGACAACATGAGGTTTTATTATTGCTAATGTTAACTGCAACATTTTTCTACTTTCTAATTATAAAACTATTCAAAACTTTTTGGCTAAACATTTCAAATATATACATAACCTAACATTCAATAATAAAAAAAATGTTGAGTCATTGTTGTAATTAAGGCCGTAAAACACAATAATATTATCAAATAATGCTCATTTATTAATAATATACATATAATAACATATTTCATAACCTAAAAACAGTTTCTACATTCCAGCGATTCTAAAACTGTATTAAATCTAGATACCCCTAATTATTGAAAGTATATTATACAGCCATTTGTTAACAATTAAAAAATCATTCCTCAGTGTTGGTGGGCCCCCCAAATGGTGCTCCATTCAGAGACTAGAAAATTTTTCCCATTTTTTTGCCCCTGGGAAATTCCACCGGAGGGGGCGACTGCCCCGTCCGTCATTTTCTTAAAATTATGAACAGAATATCTATTGTAAAGGCCCCAAATGCTGTTCATAAGTTTGCTGTTATATTTTAGAGGCGATAGCTCCAGACCTATTAAATATTATTTATTTTATTGATATACATAAATCTATACAGATGATTTATCAGTCTGTTCGATTATTTTAAATATTATGGATTTTTTTTTTTCAAACGAAGTTTATTTTATATTGATGTTCCATTTATTTAAATTTGAAAAGACTAAAGACCTATGTAACTACTATATCTTCTATGGATTTAATGATATAAAAAAATAATCTATAAAATAAAAAATTACAGCCCAAACAACTCTATTGTAACCAGTTGAGAAATTCAAATGTTTGTAATTGACAGATAAATGTTAGTGTCAAAAATTCATTGATAGTACTGACGACTTTTTCTGGGAACGACATTTAATATTTCTTATTGTATTAGTATCAGAAATACCGCCAATCCCGACAATAAATTGAGAGAACCTCGAACATTTAAAAGAATAAGAGAATATTGCTCATAGATGAATTTAAAATTATAAAAAAAATATCTAAATATAATGATGCAATTAGATTTTTTTGTGTACAAGAAATGTTAAATACAATACTTATATATCCCACAATGGAAAGGGCGAGAGGTATTGTGCTGGCCACAACAGCTTTTCTAATTAGACATCTTATCATATTAAATATAGGTGTAATAATAAAATATTGGATTAAAATGGATGAAATGTTGAAATAATATAACATATGTACTTTTTAAATTTGAATAAAAATATATGGTGTTCCATTCAAAAATATAAAGTTACATACCATTGCGTTAAATTGGAACACTTGTATATAAACCTATACTGCAGATAATATTTAAAATAATCGAGTTATTAAAAAAGAATCACTCGGTATATACTAACATGTATTGTAAAAGAACATTTTCTCTTGTTCCTGATCCAATAATTGATGCATTTTAGCGATTTTAAGTTCCCTTTCGCGAACTTTACAAGCTGCGAAAGCTCCTTGTACGACTGGCATTGTAAATTTGTTTAAATCACAAGCTAAAAATATTAATGTAGTGAAAAAAGTCTGTCGCATCTACCTATAAGACTATAAATATTGTAATTATGACATTAAATGATACAGATATACATTTCAACATGCCGACTTTTTTGGCATGTGACGATTCTGAACCCCCCATTTCGTACCATGCCATTTTGAACCTGTACCATTTCTAATTTTGTTGATGATAAAAAGTTTCTACGTGCCTTTAACATACTGACTTTCCTAATTTCTTATTTCTTTAATTATTTTAGATAAAAAAGCTTCAAACAAAAGTTGTAGAGCATAAAATTCTGTATCTAATTTCTGCTGTTACAAGACACAAAATTAATTTTGTTTATTGATTCAGATGCAGAATTTTATGCCCTACAATATTTATTTGAAGCTTTTTTACCAAAAATAATTAGGGAAGCAAGAAATTACATATTAAAGTCCTATGTTCGGTTGTGCCGGTCACCGATTTGTATATGCTATTTTTGTTGGAATTTAAGAAATTATTTCAAACAAAAATAGCATTTATTTCAGGTGCAGTACGATTACTTTACAATCTACACAGTTTTTGTTCGCTCTCATAACCAACAACTTTGTGCCTTTAGAGAATTTTTGTACGTATTTATGTATTTACTGAAATATAAATGTTGTATTGCATGGCTGAAATTTCGAATATTTGTTATAAGTAGACGCAATAGAAAATGTTATCAGTAGAGTTATACATTGATGATAATATTCACATTGAAATTTTGACCTTTGTTGATAAATATGTTATACTTACTCAAACAAAATTCAAACAGAATTTCGGCTATAGGCAAATTCACAGTTTTATTGGCTGCCAAAAACATACAGAATTTGTTAACCATAAAAAATCTCGCAATGATATGCAAATAACTATTTGGAAACTCGTTGAGAGTAACTTAAAATGCGTTTGGGTCGCTCAGAGTGCAAAACTGAACTAAACAACTGTTCTAAATAAAATATGAACTGATAAGAATAATGAGATAAAGACAAACGTTCTTAAAAGTGTTAACGTCAATGAAAAGGACGGAAATATAATGGTATATATAGGGTCAATAGTTCACGAGATAAGTGATAATAAAATATGGAAAATGTCAACAATTCATGGCCTTAGAAATTAAACAATAGGTCTTTCCTGAAGTCCAAATTCACAATAATTCTTTCGACTAGTTTATTAAAATATAGGCTGGACAATAACTCGATTATTTTAATTATGGAAAACTCAGAATGAGAGAGAGAATACATGTAGTTGGAAGAAGTATGAATCTGGTGTTGAATGTTGATATATTTGAAAGAATTTGTGACTGAGTGCAATGTGTTGGTGGATGGATGTCGAGGAATGGTCGAATTAATCAACAGATTGAGAGTGGGGCATGATCGGTTAAGTGTATATAATGGAGTGCTAATGCCTGCTTGGACGTATGGAAGCGAATGTTGGGAAAGCATAAAAAGAGTGACTGCCGTGGAAATGAACGTTTTTAAGAGAGTTGGTGTGAGTCAGTTGAGATGGTTTGGCCATGTGGAGAGAATGGCGAGTGAACAATATGTTAAGCGTATATGGTGAAGTTGAGGGTTTTCGATTGCGTGCCCGACCAGTGTGTAAGTGGATGGATGTGGTTGTGAGAAAGTTTCCAAGTGGGAAGAGAATGTATGAATGCGATTATGAGTATGGTCGAAGGAAAGAAGTGTACTTAGTCAGGAATGTGTGGCGAAGGATGATTGTTTCATAACTATTATTATAGGATATGATAAAATAAACATATTTACTATATCAGGAATAATTTAACCTTTTAACATTTTTATCAAAATTTTCCGTATGGCAACAAATGAATAACAGAAAAACAGTTTTAGAGTCGCTGTTTTCAGGTAACCAACGAACTATATACAAACATTTGATCGTTTTAAAGGTTTACCCAAATAATTTATTGTATATACTAATAAATAATTATAATAAACTTTAATTGTTGATTATTTTGCATTCTCCATTAATTTTAATGACTTTATACAGTCGATAAGGCTTTCAGTCTGCCTTACCGACGCAGGTATTTTGAGGATAAGTGCAGCACGAAATTTATATTATATGTTTTGAATTCAATCTGAAAATGAGTTCGCTTCTGAAACTGTCTTCGTTCCTAAGTAAAAACTACGCTCGATCAAAGGTAATGAATATTTTTTTAAATTATTATCACATATTTGATAACCGCATATTTGTGTTGTTACATAATACAACACCCCTGGGCTTATAATATATAAGTTGTTGAACAACATTTTAACAACATTTACAGCGATATTTGTGTTGTTAGGCGTTCGCAGCTTTTTTTAAAAGTTAAGTATCGATTATATTTTGTGTTTAGTTATTCCAACGTGGTTTAAGCATCACAAGTCAAGCAGACAGAGCTACAGCTCGACAAAATCAGGATATAAGCAAAGCTTACCCTGTCATCGATCATGAATACGATGCAGTTGTTGTTGGGGCTGGGGGGGCCGGTCTTAGGGCTGCGTTTGGGTTGGTCGCTGAAGGTTTCAAAACAGCTGTCATCACAAAACTGTTTCCAACAAGGTTAGAATTTATTTGTAATTGTAGCGCCAATGGGTAGTAAAAGCACGCTTATGTTCAATTGTTATTAAGGGAGCACATTTGTGTTCAATTGTTGTTGCTTTGAATGTGTATTTGTAACGCAAATTCAATTGTTATTAAATAGCGCGCACTTTGTTTTTATTGGTTATAATGTGTTTATTAATCCAAGGCGCTAGGGATTAAATTTTGAAATTGTCAATTGTTGAATTATGCACATTGTATGTTCAATTGTTATTATTAACAACGCACACTTAATAAATTTTGTTTGTCGCTATAGTATTTATTATTTCAAGGCACTAGCGATTAAAGTCAATTGTTGCACTGTGCACATAACGTTCAATTGTTACCAGCGCACACTTGTTCAAATTTTGTTACTATAGACATGTATATATTTCAAGGCACTAGTGATTAAATAAATTTTTGAAACACCGTCAGATATTAATTTTATTCAATTGCTATGAATATATATTTATTATTCTAACAAAATTAATAAAAAAAAATGGTTATTGCTAGATCGCACACAGTGGCGGCTCAAGGGGGCATTAACGCAGCTTTAGGGAACATGGAGGATGATATGTGGCAATGGCACATGTACGACACTGTTAAGGGCTCTGATTGGCTGGGAGATCAAGATGCTATACATTATATGACGAGGGAAGCACCTGCTGCAGTCAAAGAGCTGGAAAATTATGGAATGCCGTTTTCCAGAACTCCAGAGGGGAAAATTTATCAGAGGGCGTTTGGGGGGCAGGCTTTAAAGTTTGGAAAGGGGGGACAAGCGCACAGATGTTGCTGTGTAGCTGATAGAACAGGCAAGAAAAATATTAATATAGGCGACGTGCACATTTTCAGCGTCAGCGCCTCTAATAGCTATTTTGGTATACATTCTATAATTGACGAATTATGTCAAAAATAGACTTCTATTTTATATAACTGCAAGTATTATACAATTTTCTACGTCTTGTATAATATCTTGTTCAAATATTAAAAAACACATTTTTGTACAATTCATTGTTCCAATCATATGACCATTGTTTCAATTTTATTTATACCATAAGTACCTTTTACAATGGGAAAATATATGGACCTAAATTTTTATAAAGGTTAAAGATAAATAATTGGAGTTGCAGTCTTGGTGAAAAATGTTTATTAGGATTTCATCTATTTAACATTTTTCACCAAGACTGCAACTCCAATTATTTATCTTTAACCTTTACATCATACCAACAGTCAAGAAATACCAAGAAATCTAAATTTTTGTGTTAGTAGAAAATATATATTCTATTCCTCATATCCTAGGAAATTTGTAAAATTTGACGTCCTATTATTCGTATTGCAAATATTTTATAAAATAGTAATTGCAAAATTATTCGGACATTAGCAAATGACCCAAAACTTTCATTTTTGTCCGATGTCGGGGCTGAGTACTTTTGTGCACACCGCTTATAGTCAGAAAAAAATTCTATGGGTCCAAAAATTATAAATATAGTAATTGTTATTTAATTGTTGCAGGTCACAGCTTATTACATACCCTATACGGTCAATCTTTAAAATATGATTGTAATTATTTTATTGAATATTTCGCCTTAGATTTGATATTGGAAGACGGTATTTGTAAAGGAGTTATTGCCTTATGTTTAGAAGACGGTACAATTCATCGTTTCAAAAGCAAAAATACTGTAAGTCTATTATTAATTAATTTTAAGTTTGTTACCTTTTATTGTTTTGTTTAACTTTATAAACAAATTTTTATGGCACTATTCTTATCGCACATTGTTCAGTTTTATTGTTTACTTAACAACTTGTTTTCAAAGGTGACTTTGATGCTTGTTATTTTAATTAAAGTATGCGTATACAGTGCGACCAAGCGCACATGAACAAATTTTAATATTTCTCTCAATCATTTTCAGGTTTTAGCAACAGGGGGTTATGGTCGCGCATATTTCTCATGTACCAGCGCACACACATGTACCGGCGACGGTACAGCCATGGTTTCCCGGGCCGGTCTACAAAACCAAGATTTGGAATTCGTTCAATTTCACCCGACTGGTATATACGGGGCTGGGTGCCTTATAACCGAGGGTTGTCGCGGTGAGGGCGGTTTTTTAATAAACTCAAAAGGTGAACGATTTATGGAGCGTTACGCGCCTGTAGCTAAAGATTTGGCAAGTCGGGATGTTGTAAGTCGAAGCATGACGATAGAAATTCGCGAAGGGCGAGGTTGTGGGCCAGAAAAAGATCATGTATTTTTACAATTACATCATTTACCGGCAGAACAATTGGCAATAAGATTACCCGGTATAAGTGAAACAGCTATGATTTTTTCTGGCGTAGACGTAACTCGAGATCCGATACCGGTTTTACCTACAGTTCATTATAACATGGGCGGCGTACCAACGAATTATTTGGGGCAAGTTTTAACCCATAAACATGGTCAAGATGAAATAGTTCCCGGGTTGTACGCGTGTGGAGAAAGCGCAAGTAGTTCCGTACACGGTGCAAATCGTTTAGGCGCAAATTCCTTGCTCGACTTAGTAGTTTTCGGCAGGGCTTGCGCCAATACAATCACTAAATTTCACAAACCCGGAGAAAATATAGAAAACTTACGAAATGACAGCGGTGAATCAAGTTTAATAAATTTGGACAAATTACGCCACGCCAATGGAGACGTTCCAACAGCAAATTTGAGGTTATCCATGCAAAAATGTATGCAAACACACGCGGCGGTTTTCAGAACACAAGATACTTTGGAACAAGGTGTAAAAGAAATGTTTAAACTATACAGCCAATTATCAAATCTACATGTATCTGACCGTGGATTAATATGGAATACAGATCTGGTTGAAACATTGGAGTTGCAAAATTTAATGATTAATGCTATGCAGACAATTATTGGCGCGGAAGCGAGGAAAGAATCCCGCGGGGCCCACGCCAGAGAAGATTTCAAAGTTAGGATTGATGAATTTGATTTTTCAAAGCCTTTAGAAGGACAGCAAAGGCGCAATATTGAACAACATTGGCGTAAACACACTCTAAGCGAATTAGACACCAATACCGGAAAAGTTTCATTAAAATACAGACCAGTTATTGACGAGACATTGAACACAAAAGAATGTCAAACAGTACCTCCCGCCATAAGATCATATTAATAAAAATAAAGTATTATCACTTATAGAATGTTCCTTATTTATTTATTTATTGTGTTTACCGAATACCTCTTATTATTTTATTAAGCTAAGGAACATTTTTTAGCTACAAATACATTTTATTTATAAGTAGAGGTGATTGAAATTGAAACATGTAATATATGATAAATAAATTTGTTTTTATTATTAACTTACATTATTTCTACTCCCCATATCTTGAAAACACTTTAAACTAACTTATTTTAACTTAAAACTAGCTTAAAATACAATAAACAAACTTTGTTGATTGTTGTTACACCATCACTACTTTACGTCAAACTAAAAACAATACTACGTGCGACATCTCGGAACAACGCGCTGAACCGTGCGCGTACAGGTAAGTATGTGAGTTAACGCATCAAAAAAGCTAATGTTTAAAATTCTGTATCTCTGAAACTGTTAAAGATACGAAGTTAATTCTTGCAAATTTGGATTCCCCAATGTTTGTTCTATAATATATATCATTTTTTTAAAAAATATTATGAATAATATGGAACTATTTTAAATAAATATAAAAAATGGTACTTGCAAATTTTTTATCAGTTATTACAAGTTTTAAATTACGTATCTCGGATTTGGTTAAAGATACAACCTCGATTCTTGCAAATTCGTATACCCCAGATAATTTTCTATAATATGCCCTATAATAATTGTTATTTTTATTAATCTTGCAAGAGTTAATTAAATATATGTACAAAATGGTACTTTTTCCAAGATTTTTGGTCAATAATTCCACTTTGAAATTACGTATCTCCGATTTGGTTAAAGATACAACCTCTATTGTTGCAAATTCGTATTCCCCAGATAATTTTCTATAATATGTCTCATAATAATTCTTATTTTTATTAATCTTGCAACAGTTAATTAAAAATATATATAAAACGGTACTTGTAATTTTTTTCTAAGTTTTTTAATCAATTATTATTTCACTTTCAAATTACGTATCTCGAATTTGCTTAAAGATACGACCTCAATTCGTACAAATATGGATTCCTCGAACATTTTCCTATAATATGTACCAAATAATAATTATTATTATTAACCGTACGAGTTATTTTCCTGTAACATACATCAAAATAATTGTAGTTGTCTTTAACAAAATTATTTATTTTTTGGAGTTAAGTACAATACAGTAAATGAAATACACAGTTACAGATATACACAAAACCACTCTAAACAATTAATCCAAATTCAGTCTTTGTTAAATGGAATGGTAACTTAACCAAAAATTACTCAATTATATTTTGTTAGAAAAATATACAATATGGGACCACTCATCTGCTAAAATATCATTATAAAACTAATCTTTTTATGCCGCATTCCACACAAAACTTGGCTGAATCAACCGGGTATTTGGAGCCGCATTCGTGGCAAAATTTCGATAATTTATTTTGCGGTTTTTTAGGAGTGGTCGGGATTTCAGACCCACTGCTACTCGACGACCGCTCTAGACTTATTGCACGTTGAACAGGAAGCTTCGATTTTCTGTTTAAACTAAGAATCAATCAACCACACATACACAGTTTGTATAAGGCCTGTTTCCCCGAGATGATGTGCACATCGTTAATAATACAAGTTTTATTTATGCCAGTGATTCCCAAACTTATTGGACACATCGTGTCATTTCCGAAAATATATTTTTTCAATGCCTACTCACAAAATTTACTATACAGCAATAGCTTTCATGTTAGACAGAGAAAGATTATTTGACGTATGTCTATTTAATTTATCATAACATAAAGCGTATACGACAAGGATGGATCTAAACATGTTCATCTTTCAAAAATTCATTTGTTTCGACTAAGTTTGAACATTCCATTTTAAAACAATGCTCGTTGATGACAATACTTTTTCTATGTAACGTAAGTTTATTTATTAATTCAGCTATATTACCTTGATTCATAACCGTACGAATAATGTTATTTTCTGTCAGTGACACACTGACACTTAACACTGTGTCAGTATTTCATTTTTCAAATTACCAGTTGGTTTAGTTTAAATTTTAAATGCTTTTACTGTAACATATATTTTTATAATAATAAAATAACAGTAGTATCTTCTGTACCCTCATAAAAGCTATGTAAACGACACTACTGAATTTATTGGAATGACGTATGTCGTAGAGTTAAATATTCCTATGCTACGAAATGCAGCTAAGTTATGTACAAGTAATATTATATCAAACTAATACGACGATGTATATTTGTATACACAATAGGAAAAATATTTTAATTTTTGAGCGTTGTATTATTGCCTTTTTAGCTCTCATCGCCAATTTACTGCCCCTCAATGCCCCGCCCCCTGGATTTATCCAGCACCCAAAAGGCGATATTGCGCAGTTTGAGAACCACTGATATATGTACGACTAAGATGCTAGATAACAGTTTGGTTATTCTTGTGCGCATCAACTCGAGAAAATTGACTCTATTTTCATTTACCTGCAATACGCCGAGTCATTATTAGGTTGAGTATTTTTCTCGAGGAGTTTCATTTCTTTTCTGTATTCTTCTTCAAACTTTTTGTATTCGTTGTACAATTCATGATTTTCGGGAAAAAGTTCTTCAGTGTTTTTTGGTGAATCTTTTTTGTCTTTTACATGTAGATAATCATTTATATCTTGTTTATTTTTCATACTACGGGCTTTCGTTAGAGGATTTGATAAACTAACTGACCGTTTTAATGGGGATAAAGTTTTTTTTTCTTTAATTTCGTTTGATTTTCCAAAACTAGAATTTAAACTTAAAGTAGATTTTTGATTTTTTTTAGCACTTTTAACGACTTTTTTATCGGAGTTATTCTGTAGAAAGTTTTTTAAAGATGGAAACGAATCGTCGTTATCAAAATTTGAAATAAATTCTTCGAGGTCTATTTCGGAATTATTATTTTTCTTTTCTAAAACCGATATATTTTTATCAAAATTATCTGAATAGTGGTCTACAGATACCGGGCTTGTTTGATCAAATAATTTATCTGGAATATCTAGATTATCGATTGCATTTATCAATCTAGGATCTATAGATTCATCGCTATATTTTCTATGAGACAAAACAGAATTTAATGTAACAGTTTTATCAACGAAATTATCATTCAAAAAATTTTCAATCAATTCAAAATTATCTTGAAAATTTTCGGGCGGATGTATAACACTACCTCTTTTTTCAGTAGTTTCGTCGTTTAAAAGACTTTTCAGTTGTTTTTCAGCAATTAAAAATGGATTGGAATCACTAAAACATTATTAATTATGTAAATATATGATAAATACCGCATATGTGTTAAATATGATCATATAATTAGCGATATCTATGAATACAACCATGAACTATATGCAAAGTATTGTTAAAAATTTAAGTTCAGCTTTACTCTAATTCCCTGCTTCCCTAATTATTTCAGGTAAAAAAGCTTCAAATAAAAGTTGTAGAGCATAAAATTCTGCATCTGAATCAATAATTGTGTGCCTTGTAAAGGCAGAAATTAGGTACGAAAATGTCGAAAATCACTCAAAAAATATAGCAATTGAAACAAAATAAATAACAGTTTATCTGTCATGATAGGGTGTCTGTCTATAAACAAAAAAATTAAATAAATATATAGGGTGCTCCATTTGAAAATTTAAACTAATTAATATTGCAACTAATTTTTTTTTTATAAAATAGAAATTATTTAATTAATTATTGGGGCAGAATGTCAGACAGTTAGAAAGGCGAACATATATATTCAAAGAAACGAGGGGAGGGAGATAACTTAATCTATAAGCCCCCCTAATCAGCCCAAGTCCTGCCCTGGATATATTTAAATTGAAGTTTGAAGTTTCCAAATTTGTAAAAAAATTATAGACTTCTTAAGAGGCCAACATATAAAATAAAACAGTAACACCTGAAATCCTCAAAAGTTATCTATAATTTTTATTTAATTAATTATTAAATCGTTAATATTTGTTAATTTTTTGTTTCAATTCCATGGCTATAGCTTACTTATGGGGCGATTTATCGACATATACCTAATTTCTGCCGTTACAAGACATACAAAATTAATTTTGTTTATTGATTCAGATGAAGAATTTTATGCCCTACAACTTTTATTTGAAGCTTTTTTACCTAAAATAATTAGGGAAGCAGGAAATTACGAAAGTTTGATTTTACATATTACACATAAGTTCATGTATATAGTTCGTAGACGATATTAACAAGCAAAAGCATTATTATTACTATTAAGGGTAATTTTTGTAGGAAATGTACCTGTCTTTTATGATTGGTGGAATGATTTCTGGAATGATTTCGGGGATAACTTCAGAGGGTTGTACCAAATCTTTATTTCTTTTTATATTGTATCTACTTTCGTGGGAATGAATTATACTTTTTTCAATATTTAATGGATTTTCTAAATCGTCAGTGACTTTTTCCCAAAATTTGTCGATTTTTTGGGTTTCTCCACAATTTTGAATAAAGGGTAGTTTTAATGTTTTTTCTATTTTTCGTTTCCGTTTAGGAATTTTCTTTTTGACTTTGTTCTTAATAGGGAATTTTATCAAACCAGAATTTGAATTTTGATTTATAGAAGGTAGTTTATTTTTTTCATTTATAAAAACAACATTTACACTTTTTATATCATTTTGTTTCAATAATTTGTTTATTAAGTCTTTTGAATTTTCTCCTTGTACAACGATTTCTTTTGAATTTTCCCGAAATATTTTTAAATTTGAATTTTGATTATCAGAATTTTCTATGTTAGTTGCAATTACTTCTAATTGAACTTGACATTTTGAAGATAATTTGCTTAAAAAATCTTGTAACTCTGTAATACCAGTTATTTTTTCAGTTTCAGCCAAATTGTCAGCAAAATTTTCAGCACAATTTTTAGCGTAATTTTCAGCAAAATTTTCAGCTATTTCAATATTTTCTAATTCAGTATTTTCCATTTCAATATCATCAGTTTTTCTAGGCGAAATCAAATCTTCATTTATTAAGTCGTATGACTGAGAAATAATTTTTAATTTTTCGGATATTTCTTTATCTGGAATTTCAATTTCATCTTTTTCCAAGTCGTTATCTATAATAGTTTTTTCTAGGTCTGGTTTATGAGATATATCTATAATCGAAGAATCGTATAAAGAGTGACTTTCTTCAGTTCTGAATACTAACGAACCTGCGTCAAATTCTTTATAGTTTTTTTCCAGGGGGGTACTTGTAAATTTTGTTTTAGAATTGAAAATTTCTGAATTTGTTTCAGATTTTGATTTATTTTTCGGTGAATTTTGTAAATAATTAATATTGTTTTCAAGTCTAGCTGTATTCAAAATTGATTCCGATTCACATAAACTATCTGTATCAAAATTATTCGATGGTTCCTTGATAATTTTAATTTTATCATCTGTGCTTTGTAAAACCAAATTAATTTTGTCTTTTATATCAACTAAAGATTTTGTACTATTCGTTTTAATGTATCTAGGAATTTTTCGTTTTCTATTTACTTGCTCATTTGGTTCATTCCACGTTACCAAGTTGGTAGTACTGGTCAAATTAACATGTGAAACAGTCATACCAACCACCGACGAATTTATATCCGAGTCGTTAATTTTAGGAGTTTTTGATTTGAAAATGGCACTAGATTCAGGAAGAGGAAAAGTATTAATAGGGATTTTTTTGGGGAGGGGGTGGCTGGCAACCTGACACAATATGGAGAACGGAAGTTGTGTTTTTTTTTTAATATGTTTTCCTCTTCCCTTCTCCGTATTATGTAAAGCGGAAGCGAAAATCACAGAACTAATATATATTAAAGATAACTTAAGTCAAGCTTGTTTATAAGAATTTCGAATGGGTGACCGTATATTTTACACAATATTATGTTTATAATAATTTAAATATTAATTGCATAATATTTCGTATTCCTCAAGTTTACATTCAGAAGAAGAGGTGATTAGATTTTGTTTATAATTGGTCAACCGGAAGTACCCTCATTTGAAGTTTTTAACAGTCTTTCTTGAAAAAAAACGCAGTTAAATATCATTTATTGACAATTAACGTTATTATAACTTAAAGAATATATTATTCTCTATACGATTTGATTGCATTTTATACTTTATATTCAATACATATAGAGTTAAAGAATTATAAAGATATATTTCATAAAACAGAAATGAGTAGAAGAAAATAAAAAAATAGTGGCCCCTAACGAATGGGAAAAGCTAAAGAAGAAGATGTCAGTGTCAAGTGCAATTTGCATTGTTTTGTTATGAAATAATTTTACTGGAAATTAAAAATCTTTTGCAAGAAAATTTATATATGGAATTTATACATAATACACAGGATTGACGGAAGATATTTTCTGTTTTGTTAAGCCTGTTAAACTTGTATATGAATACAAATTATATTTTATATTAATAAATAACAGTAGTATTTTTATTATACAATATTTAATATATTGTAAATATGCAGTTATTAAGAAGATGGTGATTGTACATTTTATTATTAATAAAGCTTCAAAACTCGTTGACAATTTTGCAATAGGTGACCGCTGTATTATACCCCAAATATATTACACAAGTAAAGCATAAATATGTGCCGCTTACTCTGGGAAAGGTGATCGTTTAATTGATATTTATTTCATATAACATAACATAAATCAAGCTTGTTCATGCGTATATATTTTCCAAACGATGACCGCATATCAGTTCTGTGATTTTTATCAAAACTACGCAAGCATTTCACATCAGTTTTTACCTTTTTTTATCTTTCTCCCTCTCTTTATCTTTCTCTTTCTCCTCCCTCCTTTTAATTATAGGCTCTGACATCTTTTCAATCACTCTCTCCTTCTCCCTTTCTCTCTCCTTTTCTCTCTCCCTCTCCTGATATTTCTCTCTCGTTAAACTCCGTCTACTCTTAGCCAAAGGTGGCGGGAGGTATTTAGTCCTGGCTTCAAGCCTTTCCTTAGCCGCTTGTTGGGCGGGTTGTTGACTTGGTGTGCGAATGGTTCGCGTTCGTTCTTTGCACCATTCAACATGGCGGTCGAAGGCTCTCGGGCCGAATGTTCGTTCGCAGGAGGGACAACGAGAGTTAGGGGTTGAGGAGGTTACGAGCCGACGGGGAGGCATTGAGGGGGGTGATGATGAGGGAGGTGATGTATCTATAATATTGTATAATTGATGACTTTGAGGGATATTTTGATTTTTTTGGTTGTTTGGAGGTGGGTGTTTCTAAATTGGCGGGAGGTATCGTCATGGCGACTTCGCCAATGAATTAGGTCAACTTTTCTACATATATACATAGATTTTCAATTTTTTTTGGGTCCTTAATACAAATTTTATTTAATAAAATACAAAAATGGATTTTGTCAAATTATTCAAAAAATAATAATTTTTTAATCATTTTTCTCAAAATTGACGGGAGGTACTAACATGGCGACTTGCTCATTTGTTTCTATGGACTTTAAGTATTAAAATTATTATTTGACAAAGTATAAAAAATGATAATTTTTCAAAAAATTCAAAATTTTTGTTATACTAACTCGAATTTTTTTGTATGTATGAAAGTATGCCGAATTCATTGGTGAGGTGGTTAATGCCGTATTTTACACCCATTTTAAGGTGTGGACAAAACATTTAAGATATCTCTAGTTAAGCTTGTATGTTTGCAGTTATTTTCCGGATGAGTGCCGCATATATACCCAACTAATTATTAGTGCAGTTAGTATATGGTTTTAATTTTTACCTTTTTTCGCAGCTCGAATTGCTTGTACGAGTTCTTGATGTTTCTCTTTCCAATTAGCTTTGTTTTTTTCAGGACTTTTGGTTTCAATTTCAGGTTTTTTCAGGTATGTAGGTTGATGAAAAGGCGCTAATTCTGTTCCATCAACTCTTTGCTTTAGAGAATTGAATATTTTCCTTTTTTTATTTACATTTTTTTCACAAATTCTTATATGTTTCTTTAGCGGCGCAGATAAAAATGTTCGCCCGCACACGTAACAAGGTATAAGATCATTCTCTATTTCTAAGAAGAAAATATATAGTTATTTTGACCTTGATTTATGCTAATTCTTATGTAAGTTCAATAATAACTACGTATGATTTTATACAAATTTAAAAAAGGTGATGTTTGTTAATGATTACCATTTTAAAAACGCCTACAACTATTATGTCAGAATTATATTTACCAAACTATAATTTTTGATAAATTTAGTCCGTAAAACTTCACTTATATTCCGTCAAAATGTTTCACAATTTAAAATTTGACACTTGAGAGACAAAACATAATCTCTCAAACACTTCCCGAAAGCCAAATGCTACTAAAAATACTTGTAAACTAAAATAACGAAAGTTAAATATATCTTTTAACTCTTCCCAAAGTTCGGGCGAAGTTGAAAATTGATCTATTTTACAGTTCCAAGTCGAAACGTCAATTAAAATTGTTAAAAAAGTATAATTTGACATACCTTGTACTTCCATCGCTAATTCTGCCATCTTTTTGTTTTGTTTAGTGTTGTTATAGAAACCGTGACAGCAAAAATACGACATTGTGATTGGGAGGATACAACACGTGCGGTTACGTCATACTTTCATTCATAATGATTATTTATAGTACGACAAAGCAAGGATGAAAAAAGTGTTTTTGGATTTTTTGGATTATTAGACTTATAAATAGAAAATGTTTAGTTTTATATTATTTTTTCAACATATATATTAACTCGTGTGAATATATTTTGTAATTATATTGTTATATATGCATGGACTTCGTCTGTGCATATTTTATAAACAGCTGATTTGTAAAACTGATAAATTTATTAAAGATATAGCCTGTTTCTCAAAATATATTTCATAAAAATGATTATTATTAAACATTTACATGTTTTTCATAAGGTATTTTATTAATTAATACATATTATATATTAAAAAATATATATTCTTTTAGCAAATACTTAGACAAATGTCTACTGGTGAACAATATTTAGATATTGCTTTTCAAAACGGAATAAAAACTCTAACACTTCACCATACAAAAACTAGGTATATTTTTAAAATCATACCCATTTTTTTATTATTTCCCACTACCCTTGGTAAAGACAGGTATAGGGATCGTGCTAAAAATTGCATATCGAGATTTTGTTAAATGACCACGTTTAAAGGTCCCTACAACCAGATTTTAACATTTTCCCAATCATGTATGTGGGTGTGTATGTGTGTGTGTGTGTGGATTATAAAATATCTAATTAATAAATTAATTTTCATATATTTGTAATTGAAAAGAAATTAACGTCAGTATCATAAAATAAAATTATGGTAAGATTCTGGAGAAATACGAATAATAAATAATAAATTGGAACAATAGTTATATATTACTATATTATGTAAAGGCAATTAATGCGACATTAGTACATATGTAGGCAAGTATGTATTCAAATTAATAAAAATTAAATGACAGGAGGTATTGTGCTGACCACATCTTTTAAATATTAAAACTATATTTATTTCAGAAATTCTTTATCCATAAACATGATGCAAAATATAATCCAAGAATTACAAAACCAAAAAACCGACCCTAGTCTTCGTGTTATAATAATTTCATCTATCGGTCCAATCTTTTCAGCGGGCCACAATCTAAAGGAACTAGTAAGCTACCCACAATACATTTCAGCATTTCCGGTAGTCTAACATCCATGTCTACCTATTTTAGGGGCCAAATCATGCTCGAGAACAGCACGAGAAAGTATTTCAACTTAGCACGCAATTAATGAATGAAATTATCGATCACCCTGTACCTATTATTGCTAGAGTTGATGGATTAGCAGCAGCAAGTGGTTTGCAATTAGTAGCTCAGTGCGATTTGGCGTATTGTACAGAAAAAAGTACTTTTAGTACGCCTGGGTACGTTGGAAATTGTTAAAATTGTAGAATTTTTTTTGGTTTGGACGCTTGTAGCTTCAAATTGGCGGGAGGTGTGGACATGGCGATTTCCCCATTCGATAGTATGGATATATATGAGTATATATACCAATTGTTAAAATATTTGAATCAGTGATACCAATTTTATTTTAAAAAATGTAAAAAATGATCGATACAATTTTTTTTTAAGTTTGAGTTTATAAGTTTAGCGCAGTATTTCTCAAAATTGGCGGGAGATATCGTCATGAAGACTGTTCCAATCGATTGTATGGACATTTAAGAAAAAATAATTATAAATAAACTTTTTATTTTCAGAGTAAATTTTGGAATTTTCTGTTCAACTCCAGGTATACCCCTATCCCGAAAATTAAACAAAAGCACCGCCCTTCATATGTTATTTACCGGCCAGCCAATCACAAGCCACGAGGCAAAACAAAATGGTTTAATAAACAAAGTATGTACACCGGAAACTATAGATTCGGAAATTGATCAGGTGTGTCAACATATTAAACAGAAAAGTCGGCCAGTTGTTGAATTAGGGAAAAAGTTTTTTTATAAACAAATCCAAAATGATTTAAAAACTGCTTATAATCTGGGCGCCAATATAATGGTTGACAATGTTAATATGGCCGATGGTAAAGAAGGCATTTTGAGTTTTATCGAAAAAAGGAAACCAAAATGGCAAAATTAAATCAAAAATTCTATACAAAATCATTTATTATATTACATAATTATGTAACAAGTTATCACAGTCAATAAATATACATAATATTAGGAATGTAACTATATTTCACTAATATTTACACCTTCTTTTGTCCATAATATCAACTGTTCTTAAAGTGCACTTGTTTTCCTATACCCCCTATAAACAAACGACTGTTAAAAACAATGGTATCAACTGTTAAACACAACTTACCCCTAAAAATGTTATAATATCAGAGATATTTGATATTTTTCGATGTTACATCGATATTATGTAACAGATTAATGTATTTATTGATTTTTTTTACATTTACATAATTTTCAGACAGCGCGAAATGTAATGAACGAAGATTTTGCAATTGTTTTAATAATAAAGTCCTAAATTTTATATCATAACTAAAACGATACAAACGTAATATTTTTCCTATATTGGACATAGATTCATGTCTCAAATTTTTAACACAATTGTTTAATTCTTGCTTGTACTGCAATAATATATATTTAATTTGATTGTTAGGGCTTTACATTATTACATTTTTACCTGTGTAAAGTTACAAATTGCCCACATAACTTTTAATTTAATATTTACATCGATATTAGCTAAAATGAAACTTAGTAAATTTGGCACTGTAATCGGTACATTTTGAGGAAAAACACGACTGTCTGCTTTCCTAAAAAAACGTACATTTAGTACATTATAGTCTGCAAATTGACTCTGTGGGTCTAGCATGAAAACTATAAATATTGTAATTATGAACCGACTTGTTTGTTCTTAAATTAAATGCCAACAAAAATTTCTAAGTTTGAATTTATGAGTTTAATATAAGTTTTCTATAAATTGGCGGGGGGTACCATCATGGCAACTGTTGAAATCAATTGTATGGACATCTATATGTACATAAACCAATTTTTTATGTATTTGATTCAGTGTTACCAATCATATTTTAAAAAATGCAAAAATTCAATTTTTTTCTAAGTTTGAATTTATGAGTTTAAGATACGTTTTCTATAAAATGGCGGGAGGTACCGTCATGGCAACTGCTGTAATCGATAATATGGACATTTTTACGTATATAAACCAATTTTTAAAATATTTGAATCAGTGTTACCAATTTCATTTTAAAAAATGTATAAAATGATACAAAAATTCATGTTTTCCAAGTTTGAATTTATGTGTTTAGGGCTCTATTTCTCCAAATTGGCGGGAGGTGTTATCATGACGACTATTCCAGTCGAAAGTATGGACATTTTTACGTATATATACCAATTTTCAAAATATTTGAAACAGTGTTACCAATTTTATTTAAAAAGATCGATGCATTTTTTTGTCATAATTACAATATTTATAGTTTTTTGACTATAGTCAACCGCGGCAAAGTTTAGTTACCTTTTTGGGGGAAAATACAATATACTAGGGAAATGATGCATTGAAAATTCCCAGGGTAAAGCCTGGTTATCGCCATCAATTCGAAAAAATTTCAAATCGCTTATTTTTGATAATATTTTTGCTGTTTCTAATAAAATATGCGATACGCCGGAACAAAAACTACATTTTGACGAATAGTACATAATAATTATGGCCTTAAAAATGCACAAATTATAAAATACTCAGTATATATTATCATAAAATATTTTACCGTGTTTGGTTCTAAAATTGTAGACATGAAATTTTTCGAATTTAACTCTGAAATTGTGAAAATTTTCTCAAAAGTCTTATTGTATATATTTTCATAAAAATGAGTATTTATTCTTTTTATTTGCGAATTCAAATTTCTGGTTAATTTTCCTTGCGTAAAATTTAAAATAAATTCACTCAAATTATTTTCAGTAAAGTTTTTTTTCATTACATAATATGTTTCGAACTAAAAAATAAATATTAATTATTTATACCCAAAAAATGTTTTATTTTTCCTACTTTTGGGTGTAAAATAATGGCAGAAGTTTTGTCGAAATTTTTCAAAACATTTACGCCTAAATTTTCGGCGAAATGGTAATATTCAAAGCTGTCTAAGGCCAAAATGGCCAGACTTATATTTGTTTTACAAGCTAGGCCTTTTACGTTAACTTGTGTACCATTTAACGAAGCAAAAACGGCCGTAGAATATTTATTCGCTAAATTAAAATAATAACATTTATCTTTTTCATGAATTTTTTGCAAATTTCTCGCACTTTTCAAATCGTCTTCTGAAAAAATATTAAACTTTTCGACTATGTTTATATTTTTTTGATAACAAAAGTTTTGTTTAGGATTAATTTTTTTTTCACACGAATAATTTAAATAATTTAAATCGTACGTTATAACCGTTGGAAAACTATTTTTTCTAATTTCAAGACAGTTTTTTTGTAATTTTTGGTATTCTTTGTAATTATTTTCGCGTAATTGTTGCAAGTATTTTTGTTGTTTTGTTATATTGTCATTGTTGTCACAATTATAGTAATTCAAAGCGACTCCATGTAACTAAAAAAATAAGTTATTTTAAAAATTATATTTCTTATGAATTTTTAAATAAATGATCAGTAAATTTGAATATTTTGTCTACGATATAATTAGGTTTTAATTTAGGTACGTTAAATTAAGTTAGGTATAACCTAGTTAAGATTTATTAAATTAGGTATTATTTTGGTTAAATTAAGTTAGGTATAACCTGGGTTAGGGTACATTAAATTAAGTTGGGTTAAATTAAATTAGGTATTACCTAGGTTAAATTAAGTTAGGCATAACCAAGGTTAAGTTACATTAAATTACTGAATGATTTTGTTTTTTATATTAATGATCAGTAAATATGAATATTTTGTTTATAAATCATTGATCATTTAGTTAAAATTCTGGTCCAATGAGTATCACCCATATTTCAACTGTTTTAACAGTGTGCAGTACTTACAACATTATAATAATCAATATTACTAAACAGCGGATTTCTAGGGGTGAACAAAATTAACGCCGGTCCCGGATTTAAATAATTATTAAGCGTATTACTTTTACTTCCGGGTAACGTTGCCCATAACGACACCTGATTAATTTTTTCAATCACCCAATTGTTTATAACATCTGGTTTCCATTCATTTGTTTCTGGAAACACCTGAACATACGCATACATTAAAGATAAAGTTCTCTTAAATGAAATCAGTTGTTACCATGGTTTCGTTCCATAGAAACAGCTGAAGTTTTGGCGGGATATTTTTAGTCAGAATTAAAAATTGTATTTCTCGAAATGGATCGCGTTCAAGTAGGCGCAAGGATGATGTGTAGTATACACCGAAATTGTTATAGCCGAGGTTTGCGGATAGTGTGGCTAAAACTACGGCCTGGAATTATAAGATAGGTAAGTATATTTGTTTTTTTTTTTAGGTTATAAATATAATATATACATCATGTTGAGCCTGATATTTGACGATTTCAGATAAATTTGTTATTCTTTTATAAGGTTGAGACATCAATTGTAAAAATTTAATCATATATTGACATTTTTTAATGCCCCTATATTGTATACCCCGCCCATGTGAAGGGTAAGCCATTAGAACAGGCCATGCATAAACTTTAGAGTATTGTTGTCGACATTCACTTGTCGGGTGCCAACAATTGATAGCCACAAAATGAATTTTATCTGATAAATGTTGAGCCACTGTATTAAATTCATTTCGTACTGTTTGGCTCTCAGCGTCCCATGGCGCATAATACATAACAAACGCTAAATCTGATTGGCCCGCGAATTCTATCGCTTCTGTTAATTCGCCGTTGTAATAATCTTTAACCAATGAGCCTTTTGGAAAAAATGGATATGCTTTTGGTGTTTTAGACACTTTCGGCGTACTAAAATATAAATATTATACAAAATATTCGACTTAGATTTTAGAACGTACCTATTTTGAAAAGCAGCGTATGTTAAAACTATAAGCGCTAGAAAATATATTTCTCGTGCGACAATGTACATCTTGTTCGACAATAATTGAGACAAATGCCTACGTGGTTCAGGTTCATTATTAGACGAATTTGAAGTATCGGATTCAAAATCCTTGTCTATTTTTGCATTTGCACTCATTCCAAATTAATTCCATTCGTTAATCTATTTATTCTACATTGATAATTTCGTCTGTTTTCTTATAATTTCAAGATTTGACATCAATAAATGTCATGACATCAATGTAACTAGAATTAGGGACCCTAGATTTGGGGGTAAATGACGTCTATAATGATCTATTTTTCATGATTTGTTATGTATTTGTACCGTACACCAATCACGGTGGATTAGGTACACCTACTTATAAAATTATTTTCAAGTATTTTGGATTAGCGACATCTGTTAATAAAATGGTGAACTGTTTTGTACGTGGCCCAATCAGAGCGCATCAGGTACACTCATATAAAAAAATATTTTAAACTATTTCATATAAGAAAATAGCGTTGGCTCAAAATAGGGATATAAATGTTTAACCATGTTTGGTACTGTACATTTAAAAATAAAGTATACACAAGATTTTGTTTTTAGAATTTAAATTATTTAATGCATGTAAAAATGGTCGACGAAGTGAACCAATCAGAGCGCATCAAGTACACTCACATACCAAAATATTTTGACGATTTTGATAATAAATTATACATTTTTTATTGTAAAATTATATCGTTTATTTAAACAATTCTTGTTTGCACATACCCATTTACTTAGTTACCATGTTTATTTTACATATATACCTTAGCAACGGTTGTTTGTACCACATTTTATCGTAGCAACCGTTGTTTGTCCCACGTTTTACCTTAGCAACCGTTGTTTATTCCAGGTTTTACCTTAGCAACCGCTATTATTTCACTGTTTTATACATTTCTATGATATATTAAAGCATAATAGGTACATTCATACAAAAAATAACACAAACATCAAAAATATTTATTTATTATCACATGTAACAACAATTTGTAGTCTGACATATTGATCAAAAGTCAACAACAAATCTTTCTGGGCCTTTTCAGTAATCTGCCTTAATTTTCCATCATTAACACCACTAACTAATTTTTTTATGCGTTCAACCGGACATTTGACAAGAACAACTGCGCTTATTTTACCGCTATCAGTTGTTTCAAACAACTCCATATTTGTTTTGAGTTTATACGGAATTTCTTGTGGCAAAAAGTCTAATAGAGTTGCTTGTACAGTCCGTAGAATAATATCATCTGGTGAATGATTTGTAAATATATTTTCTGCGTACATAAATTTCCCCGGCTTTGCTCGGGACAATAGATAGTTTTTTAAGTCAACAATACCGTCGCTACGGAGGGCGGACACCATGAAAACATTTGAAAATTTTGGCCAACCTTGATTTTGATGGACTTTTAGGTTGTCAAACGAAATATTATTAATACAACCGTTTGTTAAGTATTTTGTTAGGTCTAATAATTTTCTTTTTGATTTTAAGGCGTCTATTTTATTTAAAACTAAGAAACTTTCTTTATTATATTGTTCTAATAGTTTAATTACTTTAATATCTAACCTATTTTGAGTCCAAGTATTACTGACATCATGAATAACGCCTATTACGTCTGCGTCGGTTAAACTTGTTGTACAATCATGTCTAAATGATTTTTCTAACTTATAACGGTTTAATTCGGCGTCTGATACTATTCCAGGCGTATCTAGGATTACAATTTGTGTTAAAAAATCTGTCAAAATTGCATGGGTTTTTTTACGAGTTGTATGGACTTTATTTGATGTTGGACAAACCTAAAATATATATTTTTAAGAGTTCTAAATATTAATTTAATATGTATTTACCTTCCTGTCCACTAAATTATTTATTAAAGTACTTTTCCCAGCATTGGGAACGCCAATAATAGCAACTTTCAACAATTTTGTATTGGTTAACACATTTTCAAAGGCAGTTTTTTCTATATTTTCGTGGTTTTGCGTGTGTAATTTATGTATATTTGTAACAAATAATCTGTTAAATATATTTTTCAACAATGTTGTATTATTCACATTGTTGATTTTTACACAAAAATTACTTAAAATCATTTTTACACGCCTAACATAAACAAAATGGCGTGACGTATTACCCCTACTACCAGTGATACTAGTGGCGACATCTGTGTGTCAAACGTTGAACTTTAGCAAAGTTCTGTTAGTATTACAGGTATTTTTTTTATTAAGTGTGACGTATGTATCCCTGAAATCATTATTTTTTTGTTGTAAATAATTAATCGAACCAAAAAATCCAGATAAAATTATGGATTTGATTTTAAAAATGCTTAATAACTTAATGATAAATTTAAACATTAACAAAATGGCGTGGCGTACTACTAGTGGCAGTAGTGACGTCATCTATGTGATAAACGTTGAACTTTAGCAAAATCCTCAATTGGTATTACAGATATTGTTACTAAGTGTGACGTATGTACCCTGACAACCATCAATTTTGTTGTAAACAATTAATCTAACCAAGAAATCCAGATAAAAATATGGATTTATTTGAGTTTAAAGATACTAAAATAACTGCAGATCCTATTTTAAAATATCCAGCGAGTCTCAGGGACTCCCAAATACCTTTAATTATAGATAACGGCTCATACCAATGCCGTGTAGGTTGGATAAATCAAGATAACCCCAGTTTGAAGTTTAAAAGTGTAATTGCAAAACCAAGAAAGGAACGATCAAAAAAAGATGGAGAAACAATTCAAACGCCTCAAATTCAAGTTGGGAATGACATTGTTAACTTGGAAGCAGTCAGATTTCAACTTAAAACGCAATTTGACAGAAATGTTGTGACACATTATGAAGCCCAAGAACACATATTTGATTATATATTTAACCATTTAGGCATTAACAATGAAGGGAGTGTGCCACACCCTATTGTTATGACAGAAGCGTTTTTAAATCCGAATTATAGTCGACAATGTAAGTATAGTATCACGGGCGCCCACAGGAATTTTCGTAATGGGGGCTCGGTATATGGACGGGTCAGTGACTGCTGTGGAAATGAGGTATATATTTACGTGGTGTATGTGAGTATGTAAGACGGGGTCGCGTGACGAATATTTTGGTGCATGCGGATTAAAATCAGACCTATGTTCGGCTGTGCCGGTCACCATTCTGTATGGTAACAGTAAGATCAACAAGAAGATGGAAGAGGGTCGAAATGGGATGGTACGAAATGGGGTGTTCAGAAATTGCCAAAAAAGTCGGCATTTTGAAATGTATATATGTTACGAGTGAGGAATTGTTGTATGATGTTTTGTTGTTGTTATTATTGTTTTCGATATATAAAATTGTCTGCGGGCGCCCATGATAATCATAGTAACAAATGTTTGAAATAAAATTTCGATTGTTTTAGTGATGTCTGAATTGTTATTCGAATGTTATGCGGTCCCTAGCGTTTGTTATGGCGTTGATGCATTGTTTGGGTATAATTTCACACAGAAACCAGACAAAAACGTTTTGATATTATCTTTAGGTTATTATAACATTCATATTATACCAATTTTAAACGGCAAAGTTATATTTCAACATAGTAGGCGTATAAATATCGGAGGCTACCATATTGTTACATTTTTACATAAATTGTTACAACTTAAATACCCGGCCCATTCAGCACAAATTACATTGGGCCGGGCAGAAGAACTATTACATGATCACTGCGAAATAGCGTTAGACTACCAATTAGAACTTAACAGGTGGTCGAACCCTGATTATTACGAAGAAAACATTCGAAGAATACAATTACCCTACGCTGTTTCTATCCCCATTTCTGGTCTGACAATTGAACAACAAAAAGAAAGAAAAAAAGAGTTGGCCCAAAGACTGATTTCTTTAAATGCGCGTAAAAGATGTGAACGTCTTGCAGAAGACGAAGAGCGATTGTCTGCATTGTTGCAAATTCAAGAACATTTTGACGAAGGTGAAGATGAATTATTCAGCCGTGGACTTAATGATTTAGGACTTAAGTCATTAGATGATTTAACAAAAGCGGTACAAGGACTTAACAGTAGGATTGAACGAACTAAAATAAAAATGCAACAATCGACGGAGGAAAAAATTGAAGAGGAGGATAAAACAAAAGTTGTTAAATATGAACCAGGACCTAATGAGGACTTACAAACTTGGTTGGTCGGCGTTAAACGAAAGGTATTTTCATAGCAACCATTGTTTATTTTATGTTTTACCTTAACAACCGCTAATATTTCTATTCTAGCGCCAAGAATTATTAAATAAACGCCACGCTCGCAAACAACGTCGAACAGATATGGCCAAAAGGCGTACCGCAGCTGCTCAAGAACGTATGCGTCTCATTTCTCAATTAGCCCGTAAAGAAAAGGGCCATGATGATTTTGGAATACGCGATGAAGATTGGGACATTTACAAAACCATATCTAGAGACGGTGGGGACAGTGACTCCGAAGCAGAAAACGAAAAATTAGTCGAATTGGAAGAAATTTTACGGCAGCATGAACCAGGGCAACCGGGCGAAGCCCAAGGGCAGAGCTCCGAGCCAGGAGAGGCCCATCAGTTACATTTAGGTGTTGAACGATTCCGGGCCCCGGAATTATGTTTCCAGCCGAGTATGGTTGGCAGTATTGAAGCCGGACTTCCGGAAACAATCGGATATGTCCTTAAACAATTTACTGCCGACGAGCAACAATTACTTGTTGATAATATTCAATTGTTGGGGGGATGCGCGCAGATTAAGGGCCTTAAAGATCGACTCACCCGCGAATTGAGGGAAATAAGACCGTTTCAGTCGAAATTAAGTATTAGAATTTTGGAGAATCCGGAATTGTGTGGGTGGTATGGGGCGAAAAATTTTGCAAAAACTTCGGAACTCAAAAAGTTTTTAATTTCGAAACAAGATTATTTGGAGTATGGGGGAGAATATTGTATTTCTCATCCGTACGGGAATTTTTATTTACCTACACCTAAAGCCGTTGTGGCAAATGTTCAAGAAAATATTGATATTTAAATAAGTTTTTAAAAAGTTTTGTATCAATTTTTACCAAATAAATAAAACTAATATAATAACAACCATTGTTTACACATACTCATTTACTTAGTTACCATGTTTATACCGTATCAACAGTTGTTTACACCCTTATTTACCTTAGCAACCATTGTTTACTTCAAGTTTTACCTTAGCAACCGCTGTTTATTTCAAGTTTTACCTTAGCAACCGCTGTTTATTTCATGTTTTACCTTAGCAACCGCTATTATTTCTCTGTTTTATACATATTTATAATATTTTAAGGTATTGTAAATAATAAAATAACCATTTTTGTATCGTATTGTACGTTTGTTCATATTTATTTTCCAATATGGCAATATATAAATAACTTACAAATTATTTAAACACACACTACAAAACGCTATAACATAAATTCATAAATAAACACACAAAGCTATACACAACTGTTTTCTATTCTATTTCTTTTGTTTTAACGGCGCCATGAACTTTATTTTGATGTGTTATAAGGCTGGTATCTTTGACAAATGTTTTTCCACATAGTTCACAGTCAAAATGGCGACTTATATGGCTTTTTACGTGTGTGGCAAAGCGTGTCTTACTCGAAAATGTCATTTTGCATACGTCGCAAAATAGTGGGAAGCCAGTAAAATGCGTCCATTGATGCGCAGAGAGATATGATTTAACAGAAAATGACTTTAGGCATATTTCGCAACTGTATGGCTTGTCTCCTAGAAAAATATTTATAATAAAAACAATCGAAATATGATTTTTTTGTAAATAAAGTTTTAGTTCGATCTATGCTGCGTGGATGGCGTTACTAGTTATCATATGTCAATTTTTTAAACAATCTACCAATAAACAAATAATTTTAGGTTATGTTTATATAAATATATCTACCTGTGTGTACCCTTTTATGGGTGTTTAAACTGCTTTTTTGCGTGAACCTCTTTTCACATAACTCGCACTTAAAGGGCCGTTCGCCTGTATGAGTCCTTATATGAACCTCTAAATAAGGTTTTCTGGCGAATGAGGCATCGCAAGACATACATTTAAAGGGCTTATCATCCGAGTGTCTTTTTAAATGAACGTAATAACTCGATAACGACGCTAGAGTTTTATTGCAAATTTTGCAAGTTTGCGGTTTTGGTTTCCGTAACATTTCTTGGGACTACAACAATATACGGTTAATTGTTGTACATTTTGAGGTTAGATGGTGTTTGTTGAACCTTTTTTGAGGGCTGAGGCCCTTCGGACAGTATTATTTTAGGAATTAAGGGGTGGTTTATGTAATTCAAATTATTTGAATCTAACAAACTGACTGCTGGTAACATTGTTATTATTTGTTGATATTTATAGGTTATATTGATCTGAAAAACACATTCAATTGTTTTTTCCGGGTTCATTTGTTTATAAACAATACATACCAATTGCTTTTTAATGTTGTTTTAAATGTAATATGTTTTTATACAATTTTAAGTTGTCAAACGAAACATTTTTATACTATACAGTACGCATGTCTAGTTCTATAAAAAAACATTTTATACGATTGTTTTTTTGTTTTGTGTAATTGTTTTTTGTACAATTGGACTTTTTTTCATTGAAATATAAGAAAATGGCTGATATATCAACACAAAATGGAGATATTATTTATTTTTATTATTGTTAAGCTTGTATTTTCGTAGTTTTTAATAGGATGGGTGAACATATTACAACACACATAATATATCATTAATAAATTATATTTTACATACCCATTTTAAGGTGTAATTTATATCATATACTTACTACAATATTTGCGGATGATGACACATAAGTAAAGCCAATATAATCATAGTTTATTTTAGGATGGGAGACCGTGAATTTCATACAAAATATATTGATTATACATACATATTTTAACAATAAATGAGCGGTTTGTTGGTTAATTATACATTAATTTTGTTGTATTTTCACGGAGTTTGAGTTCTATTGATATTTTGACAATGTATGAGTGGTTTTTCTTAAATCTAACTATAAAAAAAAATCAAAGTTTTTTTTTGATATTTTAGTAAATAATATTTGATCGATGTGTGAGTGGTATTTGTGTAAAAAACGCATAAATAAATCGTACATATTTTAATTTTTTTACAAGTTTTACAACATTTTAACAATGTACGAGTGGTTTTCTGCAAATAATTCATAATAAAAAATAAGTTTACGACATTTCCTCTCAATGTTAGTTGGGATTTCAATTCAAAAACGCTTCAAATAATAAATGACATATTTTTATTAAACAAAATAGCTGAATTGAATCGGATTCACCTGTTTTAAAAAAAACGTCCTATACTCAAAGGGCATAAGCAATAAGAGGAGGAGAGACAGGATGACAATTTTTGGTGGTAAATTATTTATTATTTATCAAGAGCCGTGTTGGTTTTAATAGCAATGACGACCTCCTCTCCGCACGATTTCAACACGGTGCAGAGAAGCTCTTTGCCTGCGTCGAAGTCCGAGCGCAGTTGGGCCCCCAGATCGCCATCCGGGATTTTTAAATCCTCGCGTAGGTCTCCGTTATCGGCCATCAGGCACAGATACCCATCGTCGGAGATGTCAGTGAGTTGGTAGTCTTCGCGCTTAACGTGCGGGACGTCCATATTGTGTGTGGATGGACAGATGTCTTCGTATTTTTTACCTTGAATTGTATGCGACGTTTTCATTGTTGTTGTTGGCGCCGTATATTTATTTTGCAAGCATGTGCGGGGGGTGTTAATGTGGAAAGTTCAAGCTGATATTAATGCAGGATTTTTAGGAATGGGTTTCTGCTATAAATTGGCGACGATTAAGCTTGATATACTGTAGTTTTATTTAGGAAGAGTGACCGAAAACTTTATATATGTTTCTTAATAAAATATTCAAAGTTCAAGCCTAAATTATTGCAGGATTTTTGGAGATGGGTGAACGTAAATTATGTCTAAATTTCTTTTAAGTTCAAGCTTGAAATATCGCTGTTTTATCTGGGAAGGGTGACCGAAACTTTTAGTAAATTCTGTTGGAAGTTCTTTCTGGTAATTGGCTAAAAGTTCAAGCCTATATTATTGCAGTATTTTTGAAGATGGGTGATCGTAAATCACATCAAAGAATATATTATGAATCGCCAAAAATCAAGCTTAGAGTCCAGCAGTTTATTGGTGGAAGGGTGACCGAAACTTTCAAATAAATTTCATATAAATTCCCTATAAGTTCAAGCGTGTATTTCTGCAGTAATTTAACGGATGGGTGACCATAATATCTCTCATATTTCCACAAACAAATATACCGTTAATTCCGCATAAATCAAGCCGGTGTGAACGTAGTTATAAGCAGAATGGGTGAACAATACTAATTAAGCAGTTTTATAGAATGTAGGAAGAGAAGCAAATGCACAAGCGGTTGTTTTTTATGGAAGGATGAACAAACATATAAATCTAACCTGTGAAAATATCTATGCCGACCATATGGACTTTGGCATGTCCATGTTTTCCTGTTTTGGACGTGGACATTTCAACGATTTTACACGGTCTGGACTTCAACATAACAAAGCCGTTTTTACGGAGTGCAGAACATTGCATAGGATACGTTGCAGACGCCCCAGAGTCGCCAGTCTCGAAATGAGTGTCTTCTATGTCTGCCATTGCTTATGAATTTCACTAAAACACACACGATATATTGCTAGAGACAGCGTACACCACGCGGCTACAAAACACGACCGACAACTGACAATAAAAGACAAAGTTACGGGCAAAAAAGTCAACCAAGTCGGAATAAGACATGCGGAAAGGATTTTTAATACGGTAAAACAACAAAACAAGACGAAATTATAATAAATATTAATAAAATATCGTCCAACATGGCGTGAAAGGCCAACATCATGCATTGTCAACCTACAAAAATCGGTTTTACCTTCAAACTAATCTGTTTCACACTCGAAACTTCCGATTTTTCAATGAAAAACACTAAAAATTTCGCTCTTCTTGCCTGTTTGTGTGTGTAAACTATACCACACTTGAGTTTCTCAGTAAAATTCGTTAAAATTCAGCTACTCACATGTGATCGAGATGATTCTCAGGTCTAGAAGAGGTGACAAAGCATGCGTACTGTGGTCTCCACCACGTAAATAAGCGAATTTCCACGGAACGCACCGAATAGATTCACACCAAAACGCGGGAAAATAGAAATAAAGGTTTAATAATTAATATTCGACTATTATTTGCATTTATTTCCGGTTAATAATGCGGAAAATGCAGCGAAATGTTCGAGAAATGAAAGAAAATGTCAACATGTCAGCGGAATCAACAAGGAGGGTGTTGCTATGGACACAGGCGGAGAACAATTGATGGGGGCGACTTTTCGCGCCAAAATTATTAACAAATGTATTTTATATAGTTTAATTCACGAAAGATGACGATTTAACGTCATTTATAAGCCGTCTGATGTAATATTACATGCAAATAACTTTACAGCATTGTCTGTATGCATAGGCGTGCAACATGAAATATTTATAAATATATGGGATGAAAAACGTAACGAGATGATATCCGATAATATTATAATAATGTATTTATTATTATTTTTTATTAACTTAGTCACGATGGGTGGTAGCATGACTGGTGCTTAGGATATGACAAAGGAGAAGATGACTAGCAGTGTTTTAACTCTGTCAATCATTTATTGTGTATATTTTTTTATAAAATAAACCATATACGGTTGGCAATAATAGAATATTTTTTTTCAATATTGTACAGTATGAATAAAGAAATCATACAGAATCGTGATCAGAACAGTCGAACATAGGACTTTATCTTAAATTAGACTTTCGTAATTTCCTGCTTGCCTAATTATTTTAGGTAAAAAAGCTCCAAATAAAAGTTGTAGGGCATAAAATTCTGCATATGAATCAATAAACAAAATTAATTTTGTGTCACTTGTAACGGCAGAAATTAGGTACGAAAATGTCGAAAATCACTCCAAAAATATAGTAATTGAAACAAAATAACGGTTTATCTGTCATGTTAAGGTGTCTGTCTATAAACAGAACATTTGAATAAATATATAGGGTGCTCCTTTTGAAAATTTAAACTAATTATTATTGTAAATAATTATTTTTTTATAAATTACAAATTATTTAATTAATTATTGGGGCAGAATGTCAGACAGTTAGAAAGGCGAACATATATATTCAAAGAAACGAGGGGAGGGAGATAACTTAAACCTATAAGCCCCCCTAATCTGCCCAAGTCCTGCCCTGGATATATATCATTTAAATTAAAGTTTGAAGTTTCAAAATTTGTAAGAAAAATATAGACTTCTTAAGAGGCCAACATATAAAATAAAACAGTAACACCTGAAATCCTCAAAAGTTATCTATAATTTTTATTGAATTAATTATTAAATCGTTAGTATTTATTCATTTTTTGTTTCAATTCCATACCTCTATAGCTATACTTATGGGGCGATTTTCGATATTTTCATACCTAATTTATACCGTTACAAGGCATACAAAATTAATTTTGTTTATTGATTCAGATGCAGAATTTTATGCTCTACAACTTTTATTTGAAGCTTTTTTACCTAAAATAATTAGGCAAGCAGGAAATACGTTAAATAATCTTTTTCTTTCTAACATGTTGCTAAGCTAATGCTGTGTATTCTTTCTTCGAACAAATGACCTTGAATAGTCATCTTTATTGAACTAAAAGTACAGGCATTTTTTTTTAGAATGGCATTGAATGGGATCACGTGATTGCACAGTATGAATAAAGAAATCACATATGTTATTTATTAACAATGCAGTGACATTGCCTGCAAGTAATATTACATCAGACGGCTCATAAATGACCTTGAATAGTTATCTATCGCGAAACTAACTATATGCATACATTTTGAACAGTTTTAAGCTTAAGAAACAATCGAACTTTCCCTATTTATTCAATTTATTCAGAATATTTTAAATATATGTAACTTTTTTGCGTGAAATATATGCAGATTTTAACCTAAAATGTATTTAAACATGTTAATAAAGTATTTTCTCCTTGTTTAATTGTATATTCAACTATTTTAAAGCATTGCCTTTTTAGGCTTGTTTCACTTCCATCTCCCTAGAAACAGTGAACAGTGATATTTTGTCACCAGATCACTGCCAGTTATCTGTCAAGTGTTCCGCCCAATAATACGTGGATTAAGCCGGTTATCCAGTATTTAACAATAAAATGTCATACTCCACAAGTAAGTAATTGATTGGTACACATTTTCACGTATCGATTGTTGTTTTAATTGTTTAAATATTGTTTTATAGTTACCAACGACAAATGTTTATATTATTTGTTGTAATAATTATTAGCATTTTATTAATGAAAAACAATTAATTAACGATGAATCATACTTGCAAATGTTTAATATATTTAAGGAGACATATATGGACATGTATTTTTTATTTTTATAAAACAAAAAGATAAAAAAAATGATGGTTTCCTGTTCAGTTACCATCAAATGTTTAATTATTGTTATCTGATTATTGTTGCCCAATAATCTATATTTATTGTTGGGCGTAGGTGTTTAACAAAATTCTCAAACATTTTTTGGACAAAGTCCAATAGATATTTTCCTATTTTTTAGAATATATATACGCTACACTGCCTCGAACTCAAAGAGGACAACCAATAGTATTAGGAGGCGATCCAAAAGGAAAAAACTTTTTATACACAAATGGAAATTCCGTAATAATCAGAAATATTGAAGTATGTTATTCATTGTTGTAATAAACATATTTTTAATTATTGTTTTAATTGTAGAATCCATCAATTTCTGATATATACACGGAGCATTCTTGCCCCGTTAATGTAGCAAAGTATTCGCCGAGTGGGTTTTATATTGCTTCTGGAGACCAGAGCGGCAAGGTTTGAATTTATATTTACCCTAGTTACAATTGTTGAAGTATTTCGTTAAATACCACTGTTTATTGTGCAATTTTTCTTAGTTACCACGGTTTATCATACAAATTTACCTAGTTACCATTGTTTACAATTCATATTTCCATAGTTATTATTGTTATTTGTACGTTTTACCCTAGCAACCATTCTATATTATTAAAGATACAATAAAATATTATAAGACAATTTTATAGAAGACTAAGGACGACGTTCAAATAGACAAGAAAATATTTTTTAATGCCGACTTTTTTGGCATGTGACGTTTCTGAACAGCCAACATAAACACTAACAATATATACACAAATACGTGTAAATATAACAATAATTATTAAAATTCGTACCTTTTACGCGCAATAGTACAGTTGTTAAATGTATTTATGTATTTTTCTTTCATCACAATTTCACCAAAACATAACCAGATCTTACAATGACATTTTATATATATTTACTCGCACACACTTAAAAATGTCAAGTCAATACTACAAAATACATATTCCTCGCACTTTTCTGCACGAAATAACACCAAACATTATTTAAATCGATGCCCAAATACCGAAAATATAACAATTTAAACTTTTACAAGTGTTCAACAGATTGTCACATATTTATACTAGTAACGCCATCCGTGGTGAAACGCTGAACTTTACGAAGTATACCCCAGCCAAACTACGATGAATGTGATGCTCATATGGATATGCAACATGGCGACTTACTATTCATGATTGATTTGTCTAAACATACTATGCTATTTTGACCCTGTTTCATCTTTTTTTCATTTTATGCCCTACAACTTTTTAACTAAAATAATTAGGGAAGATTATACAGACATTTTTAGTGCCCTCTGAGTGTCGGTTTTATTAATAACTGACGCTGTCCCTTACGATATATTTTTCTTTTTTTTTCAATTTTAAGGTGCGAATTTGGGATACAGTCAACAAAGAACATATCCTCAAGAATGAATTTCACCCGATTGGCGGACCAATCAAAGACATTTCTTGGTCTCCAGACAACCAAAGAATGGTTGTCGTTGGCGAAGGAAGAGAAAGATTCGGTCATGTATTCATGTCTGAAACGGGCACATCTGTCGGAGAAATTTCTGGACAGAGCAAACCAATCAACAGTTGCGATTTTCGCCCCAACAGACCCTTTAGGATAGTGACAGGGTCTGAAGACAACACGATCGCTGTTTTTGAAGGGCCCCCTTTCAAATTTAAAATGACCAAACAAGAACATAGTCGATTTGTACAAGCCGTGAGATACAGTCCCCAGGGAAATTTATTTGCCTCGGCAGGATTTGATGGAAAGGTTTTTTTGTATGATGGAACCTCCAGTGACTTGGTGGGAGAAGTGGGTTCCCCAGCACATAAAGGGGGGGTTTATGGGGTGGGGTGGAGCGCGGATGGGAAGCAATTGTTGACTGCATCGGGGGACAAAACTTGTAGATTGTGGGATGTTGAAACACGACAAATGGTAAGGATTTTTTTGTTGGTGTTACTATGGAATTAAATAGCAACCATAACAATTTTTTTTGGGTGTTGGTTACCGTTGTTATTTTGCCGTTTTACCCTAGCAACCGTCATTTACTACACATATTTCCTTAGTTACCGTTGTTATTTTGCCGTTTTACCCTAGTAACCGTTGTTTACTACACATTTTTCCCTAGTTACTGTTATTATTTTGCAGTTTTAACCTAGCAACCATTATTATTTTCAGGTTTCAGAGTTCGTAATGGGTACCCAAGTCGACGACCAACAAGTATCGTGCTTATGGCAAGGTCCGCATTTATTATCCATATCTTTAAGCGGGTTTATCAATTATTTGGATGTTAATAATCCCGAAAAACCTATACGTATTGTCAAGGGCCATAACAAACCCATAACAGCTTTAGAGCTATCAGAAGATCGCTCCCATATTTACACTGCATCTCACGATGGTTTTGTAACTTCATGGGATTCTGTTTCCGGAGCAAATGAACGCATTTCCGGCACCGGACACGGAAATCAAGTTAATGGCATGCGCGCGGCCGGAAATAGAGTCTATACTTGTGGAATTGATGATAGTTTAAAAGAATTTGATACTGAAAATATGAGCTATACCCACTTAGACCTTAAATTGGGTTCGCAGCCCAGAGGAATGGATATATTAAAAGAAGATAATTTAGTCATAAGTGCCAGTGTTCAAGAAATAATTGTCAGTGAGAATGGGCGCAAAATATCGTCCGTAAAAATTAATTTTGAACCCAGTTCCGTTTCCGTAAATGCGGAAACGAAAGATGTGGCTGTTGGTGATACTACAAATAATTTGGTGCATGTTTACAAACTAGAGGGGAAGAATTTGAACCCGGGAACTGAATTGCAACATTTAGGACCAGTTACTGATGTAAAATACAGTCCAGATAATAAATATTTAGTTGCGTGCGATGGCAATCGAAAAGTTATATTATATTCGGTTCCTGAATACAAGGTAAAATATAATTATTGTTTATACATTTTTCATATAAATTTTGACTGTTTTTAATGCTTTCTGATGATTGTCTAGTCGGTATGTATGAAAAAATTATGCATTTCAATTTTAAACTATGTTTTTTATTACTAGCTGGCTCATACTCAAGAATGGGGCTTCCATAACGCCCGCGTGAACTCCGTAGCGTGGTCCCCCAACTCTTTAATGGTAGCCAGTGGGTCTTTAGACACAAACATAATCATTTGGTTTTTGGAAAAACCCGCCAAACATCTTATAATCAAAAGTAAGTTTCATTACATTTTTATATTGTTGTAATCAAATCAAACAATTAAATAACTCATTGTTTGTTACAGATGCCCATCCTCAAAGCCAAATAACTCGATTAAGTTGGCTAGACAACGAAACTTTGGTTTCCGTCGGACAAGATTGCAATACTAAACTTTGGGCGATCGTACCATTGTAAAAATTTAATTTTGAGAAGATTTTTGCATATTTTTTCACGCATTTATACCCAAAATTGCTGTGTGTTGAATTATTTATGTGTATTTAGTTTGAGAATAAATTATTTCAAGATATGAATGTGTTTTTGCTTAAAACAATTCTTGTTTTTGTCAACATAAACTAACAATATATATACAAATACGTGTAAATATAACAATAATTATTAAAAATCGTACCTTTTACGCGGAATAGTACAGTTGTTAAATGTATTTATATATTTTTCTTTCATCACAATTTCACCAAAACATAACCAGATCTTACCACGACATTTTATATATATTTACTCGCACACACTTAAAAATGTCAAGTCAATACTACAAAATACACATTTCTCGCACTTTTCTGCACGAAATAACACCAAACACTATTTAAATCGATGCCCAAATACCGAAAATATAACAATTTAAACTTTTACAAGTATTCAACAGATTGTCACATATTTATACTAGTAACGCCATCCGTGGTAAAACGCTGAACTTTATAAAGTATACCCCAGCCAAACTACGATGAATGTGATGCTCATATGGATATGCAACATGGCGACATACTATTCATGTTTGGTTTGTCTAAACATAGGCGTCGACTATGGGGGGGCTTCGAGGTTTAATTTGTATTTATTAATTAAATAAAATTATTTGGAAAAAAAGCTGCGTGTCAACAAATACTATATATAATATTTGTCAGGATACAGTATGGCTAGAATCGATAGAATGTGTAACATACAGCCGCATTTTCATAATTTCTTGCTTCCCCTCGAGCATTTGTAATAGTCGGCGCTTATGTGTCTAACGAAAAGTTTGCGTAAAAATGGCGACACTTCGTTGAAAATATTGGACATTTTATTGAAAAAAACAGCGTTTTAAATATTTTAAAATATGGAAAAGGGTTTTATTTTATATTTTGTAATATATAAAATATACTTGATACGTTAAAATTGCTTAAAAGTATGAAATATTAATTGAAGGTTATTATAACGGACGTCATTAATATTTAAAGGCAAAATATGTGCAGTATTTTGTACATAACTCATAAATTAATAAAGATTTGGTGTTAATTCTTTCAAATATATATTTTGTAAAGTATTGTGTTTAATATAATACCAAATAGTTGTTTAATAAACGTTTCTCTATCAATGAAACTATGGTTTAAATATTTATCTCTGGAAGTTCTCACATAACTTGGGTGTAGTTTTTTTCAAATATCTCATAAACAATAAAAAATACGTCAATAATTCTTTCAAATATGTATTCCGCAATGTTTTACGATTAACCTAATACCAAACAGTTGTTAAATAATCGTTTGTGAACCAAATAAAACAGGGTTTAAACCTCAACATGTCAATTTATTTATTATCACAGACCTACAATTTATATACAATTATACATCTCCCCTTCGCCTGCGGCTATGTGGGGAATGCACCACCTGTCCGGTGGGCGGGTGTCGATAAGCCACATGTTTTCTCAACGCATCACGAGATCTAGAAACGTGGGAACAGGTCGGGCAAGCATGGCGGGCCCCACGGTGTGTTTCAAGATGAACGCGCAAGTTATATTGATTTGATAAGGCTTTGCTGCATATGGGGCACACCGCCCGGGTTGTAGGGGGGCCAACAACTACGGACACATAGTTTAAGGTTATATTTTAATTATTTGGGGAGTTATGGGAAATACCTTCTAAATTGTTGTTGGAATTTGTTAAAATTTGGGGGAAACTTTCGGACGGTTGAAGATTGTTTAAGTTGTTTTGGGTATCACATATTGTTGTAGTTTGTTGTTCAATGTTGTTATTATTTAGTATTTCATCTTTAACTACATAAGGCTCGGTTGTATTTGTACTATTTGTTATTATTTCTAAGTCTTTTTGGTTTTGTTCAGGTACCTAAAATTTAATAGTAGTTTTTTTGTTCAATGAAATATCGTTAAGGTAAAAAATGATTACCTTAAAATCACATAACCCCCTAATCTGTAAAACTTTCGCCGTATTTATAATACTCGGTAATTGTTTCTCCGTTACTAGACACTGTCCCCGATATATGAACGATATTATGGCATTCAGATCATTGTAATCCGTGTCTTGTAATATTATTACAGGATGTTGTAACGAATCCATGTCCTTTAAATACTTATAAATGTAACTTGTGAGGTTATATATCTTCATATTTCATTTATATCATTTACTTACTTGAAATAATTGTAAAAAATATTGGCTACATGTCGCTAGAATTATTTTATGCGCTTTGATTTTTTTACAGCCGACGGACAGAGTGATATCAGTGAATAATTCATTGTCTAGTAACTTTGGTAAGCCGCTGAGCAGAGTACTTTCTTGAAAATGCCATCTGAGTATAAATTGTTGGTCTTGTGTGCTTTCCATTTATTTTAAACGAAGAGAATAAGACTAATAAAACGACCCGGATAACATACATCCATAATCCAGCCGATTATTTTTATCCGCTGGAATAACTAGTGCCAAAATTACTTAACCTTATATTTTATATTTAAAAATAGTGCATTATTGGCAAAACTATTTCATTTTAGTGGCATATATTTCTGTGGATTGGAAGAAAAATAAATAATTTCCTGCTTATTTGTTTTGAAAGTTTTCATTGTTACATTTTTTCATTGTTGTAATCAATCATATGTGGGTATAAATATTAATATAATTGTTTTAAATATTTATTTTGTGAATGTCTATCTTTAAAATAATACCAAATAGTTATACTAACAAACAATTTTACGCTAAAAACATGGGTTTGAATGCCAAGTTGCTTTTTTCATTGTTGTAATCAACTATATTTTTATTCATAACTCCTAAACAGTTTTAAATATAAATGTAATTGTTTCAAATTTGGAATTTATAAACATTTATCTTTGAAATAATATAAAATAGTTATACAATCAACCACTTTTAAGACGAGAAAAATGGGTTCAAATCCTAAATCAACATAAATAAAAAATATTTTTTCCAAGTTTTATTATTTATTTGTGGCGTTTATTTAACAAATCTTAAACTACAATTAATAATACATGTTTTTTAAATGCATTTGAATAATATTAACGACATAACGTCGCATCAATTTGTGTCAAACTGGGCAGTAACAATTTTAATTTGCGTCTATACGCCGGGTCAGTCGATATCGGATTTCTTTCAAAATAAACAGTTTTAATGTTTTTATTTGCTGATAATTCCTCAATATTATGCCATTCAGACACTTGGTTGTCATTTAACTACAAAATAATTATAAATAAACATATTTAATATGAATAATTGATGTTATTTACCCAAAATTCTTCCAAGTTTTCAAGATGTTTTAAATTGTTGATAGATTTAATTTGATTTTGCGCAAGATCCAAAGTTTGCAATTTTAAATTGTTGTCGAGGTTCTCAATCTGTGTGATACCATTCTCTGATAGATATAGCTCATCGAGATTTATTAATTTGTCAAGATTGTTTATAGTTGTTAATCTGTTTGATTGTAAACTCAAACAGGTTAAGTTTATTAGATCGTCCAAGTTTAAAATATTATTTATTTTATTTTTTCCCAAATACAAATATTGTAAATTTATTAAACCAGATAAATTTTCAATGTCTTTAATTCTATTATCGCCTAATTCCAACATAGTTAGTTTATCTAAATGTTGAATATTTTCAATTTTATTGAGTTTATTTGACGAAAGAAATAGTTTTTGTAAGTTTTTTAGATTATCCAAGCCTTTAATTTCTTTAATACGGTTGAAAGATAGATCTAAAATCCTAATAAACAATTTAAAAATAGAAAAAAAATATCTAAGAGCATCTCTTAGATAATTTTTGTGCAGTTATTTTTTGGTTTAAACTTACTCTAAGTTTTCCAACGAATCCAAATTCTCAATTTCTGATATTTGATTATCATACAACTCTAACTCAATCAAAGTTGTAAGCATGCTTAAATTTTCAATTTTTTTTATAAAGTTCCATCGTAAATAAAGCCGTTCTATACATTCCAACGGTTCTAAATTCTCTATTTTAGCAATTCGACCATGATTCAAATCTAATTCATAC
Source organism: Harpalus rufipes (assembly GCA_951394225.1). Lineage (NCBI taxonomy): Eukaryota > Metazoa > Arthropoda > Insecta > Coleoptera > Carabidae > Harpalus > Harpalus rufipes. The sequence goes on from OX596288.1 coordinate 991,619, forward strand.
GTTTTGGGATCAATTACAACAATATCATTCGTATTATCACCTGCCTCATTGTTGCCTTTATTATCTATCACAAATATGAGTAATTAATAACGGTAAACCAAAAAAATGAGTCATGGTCATCCACCTTCTGTATTTTCGATATTTTCCACGTTATTCTGCTCTTCAGACATTGTAGATATGTCTAACAACAATTAAATACTTTGATAATTAATAATATTTGTTTATTTGTTGAATAAAATGAGCATAAATTATTTATTTTTAAAGTTAAACATTGAAGTAACCTGAAACACTATGTCAAACAACTGGCGACATTATTCGGAAAAAGTCTGAACTAGGTGCTGACGTCATGTGACGTCACAACAGTGTTGCACCTTGTAGAAAAATTAATAACAATGTTGCCACCAGTAGAAAAAATAATTTATTACGTGACAATTTTAATCAGTTATTTTATAATTTAGACATTTTAAATAAATTGTGAAACAATTAAACGAATTGGAATATATATTGTAAACGTCATGTGTCAAAACTACTATATAGTTCATTTCATTTAAAGAAATAGAAGATGACGCTTGATAACCAACCGTTTTTACATACACAAATAATTTAAATTCGTGGAAACAAACTTTGTTAATAATATTTGGAACCTTAATATTAAAAATTACAACATAGATAAACATGACTTAGTTCTGTATATTTTATTTGATAACTAACAACTGACAGGTGATTTTTTTCCGCTTGTGTGAACTAGGCTTCCATTCTGACCAATAAATGAGCAGAATTTATGTCCCTAACTAAACTAACGCTATTTTTTTACGTGAAATATGGCTTGAATTAACGCGAGACGACGTAATGGTCAGTGTAGTCAATCGTAGAAAAATTAATGTCAATGTTGCCACAAATAGAAAAATTATTTTGTTTATGAGTGATTTTATTTACTTTTCATACATTTTTATTATTGTTTATGTATTGTAATACATATTTTTAATTTTTTTTAAATAATGAAATGTAAAAATGATATTGTTTTTTAATAAATAAGTGATTGTTCTTCCAAAAAACAAGTGACCTATAAACAAAAAATAGATGCTGTGGTCATCTCCGTTGCTTAGAAACCACAAAACAGATGCTACTAGAAAATCAATTGTACTACTTATTTTTTATGCTTAATCATTTATTTAATTGTTTTATGTACATAATTGTTGTTAATTATCATTATTCTGTAGCTTAATTATTTTCTTAATTTTATTGCATTTTCTCTGCATTTATTTGCTTTAAAATAAATTCTTCACCGTTATAGTTAATTTACATGTATTTAAATTTGCAAATTCTATTTATTTTGCACATTATATTATTTCTAACTGTTTAATTCATACATTATTCAAGAATTTTTCCACTTGAAGTTTCGTAAAAGTGTGAAGAAATTAATTACAATAATTAATTTAAAACATCTGTATTTATTAAACCATTTAATTTTGTTACAATTTAAAAAAATCGGTATTGAGTTTTCCCGGAATATTTTTGCCTATACCTTAAAATAGGTGTGAGATATGGCCTTAACAACTTCACCAATGAATTCGGGATAATTTCAAATATGCATACAGAAATTTTCAAAAAAATATTTTGACTAGAAACTATTTTGTAAAGGAAAATATAAAATATTCACTTAATGTTTTACAATGACCATTTTTTATACTATGTCAAATAATAATTGTAATAATTAATTTAAAAAAAATATATTGGGGGTATATATAAACAAATGTCTGTACAATCGAAAGTACAAGTTTTCCTAATAAAAATTGTATTACTTACTATAAAATTTTGAAAATTGATTAGTATACAAGGTGGTGAACGGCACAACCGAACAGGACTTTTAACATGGGAAATCAGACTTTAGTAATTTATTGATTCCCTAATTATTTTAGGTAAAAAAGCTTCAAATAAAAGTTGTAGGGCATAACATTCTGCATCTGAATCAATCAATAAAATTAATTTATTATACCTTGTAACGGCAGCCTTAAAAATATAGCAATAGACATGGAATTGAGACAAAATAAATAACATATGTCTAAAGGTTTATATGTCATGTTAGGGTGTCCGTCTATAAACAAAACATTTAAATGAATATATAGGATGCTCCATTTGAAAATTTAAACTAATTAATAATGTAATTTTTTTTTTTTATAAATTAGAAATTATTTAATTAATTATTGGGGCAGAATGTCAGACAGTTAGAAAGGCGAACATATATATTCAAAGAAACGAGGGGAGGGGGATAACTTAAACCTATAAGCCCCCCTAATCTGCCCAAGTCCTGCCCTGGATATATATCATTTCAATTAAAGTTTGAAGTTTCAAAATTTGTAAAAAAATATAGACTTCTTAAGAGGCCAACATATAAAATAAAACAATAACACCTGAAATCCTCAAAAGTTATCTATAATTTTTATTTAATTAATTATTAAATCGTTTAATATTTCTTAATTTTTTGTTTCAATTCCATGGCTATTTATTCAGATGCAGTATTTTATGCCCTACAATTTTTATTTTAAGCTTTTTTACCCAAAATAATTAGGAAAGCAGGAAATTAGGAAAGTCTGAATTTAGCCATTTTTTTTAAAATAATTTTTTTATTGCTTATTAATAAATTTTGAAATTTGGTTTTTATATGTAGAAAAGTCCATAGAATCCATTGGTGAAGTCACCATGGTTGTACCTCCCGTCAATTTGAAAAAAAAATATTAACTTGTTATTATAAAATTGAATCATTTTTAAATTTTTTATTAAGGGCTCTAATATTTTGTAAATTGGTGAATATATTGTAAAAATATCCCTAGAATCCAATCGTGAAGTCGCCATGGTTATACCTCCCGCCAATTTGAAAATAATAAAACATTTTTTACTAGTAAAATCTTTTTATAAAGTGTTCATCTCTTTCGAGAAAATCTCGTTAAAATAACTAAAGAATTCATAATTTTTTGTCATTTTTTCTAGACAATCTCTCACGTAATGTTTGACATATATAATATTTTTGTTATTGTCCTCATTATTGAGAATTTAAACCTAAGTTTTCTTATTTAAATGGCTGGTAAATGTCCATGTAATTACATATATTATCAGTCAAGCAAAACAGACTAACTTAAGTCTTTAGGTGGCTTTGGAAAGACTATATAAACAAGTGAAAGATGACCACACTGCCACTTGTTAACAATAAGCAGATGATAAAACAGTTGCAAGAATCAAGACAGTTTTTTGTACGAAACATGGATATAAAAATATATTTACTGTAAGTTTTAATATATTTATATTATGTAATCATATTTTTAATATTTCTTATTTACAGATTGTTTTTTCTATCAACAATTTATTGTAAAACAACAGAACGCGCCCCCAAATATTTATTAAATTTTTTACAAAACCCTCATCCGCAAAATCAACCGATCAACAGTCCAATATATTATATACGTATGCCTCCTATACCCTATACCTTTATACCGGGTTTAGGCTATGTATCATCCCCTCAAAATAATCCTAATTTAGTTAATTTGCCTCTACCCTTTTTGGGTAACGGGCGTCCTATAACTATTTACCAATGGTCTCAAATACCAATCACAGGAGAAGAAAATATGAAGGACAGCCCGGTACATAATTTAGGGACTTTTACTTTTAATGGTAAACCAAAAAATGAAGTGGTAGTATTGAGGGATGAACTATATGACGATGAAATTTTGAATAATTTGTATCCATAATCTATTGTAATTATTTATTTATTTATTAAATATTTATTATTTTTTATAAATTTGTTTTATTGTACTGGGTGGTGGCAGTTAGGGGTGTATATAATTTAATGTGGGATTTTAGTTTTATGCATTTTCCTGTTCTCCTGTTCATTACGGCAAAAACTGTAGACTATACTTTAATATGGAAAGAAGACATTAAGATTTTGGTGTAAATCATATAACCGGAAAAGAGTTTTAGAATCTAAAATTTAATTTTCTCTAAAACCCTTAAACTAAATAAATATTGTTTTTTGAAATGTGATTTTTGTTTTATTTTCACATTACCTTATTAAAAAATACATTAAATAAATATTTATATATCTTTATTATTTCCATTCATAAGTTATTTTATTTTTCAGACTATATATCATCATTATTTCAAAGAAAGGGCGGTAGGAAATATTTTGCTTCTACATTTATTTATTATATTGTTATTAGTTGCCTAGTCAATCTCATCTTTTTCTAAATAAAAAATAATTTGAATTTTGAAGTTTTCCTACATTTATTGGTACATTCGGGTATAAAAGTAATAAGATATTTTGAGATATAATACTAGTTCTAAACTACAAATCGGAACTGCAAAAGAAATTAATATATTTCTTTCTTAAAATTACAGTAGTATTATACTGTTTAATATATTTATTATTATTTATATTTGTTTCAATTTCTTTACAATTTTAAAAAGAAATTTCAAAATTTCTGGTTATTCATAAATTTATAGTTTTGAGTTAAATTTATTAATAATATTTGTATACTACAGTGGCGACTCAAATGGTAAAACGCTGAACTATTTTAGTTTATTATTTACAACCACAGATGACGTCACTAGCACACATACATATAGTTAATTTCGCAAAATGTGCGCACCAATGTTAATTCGCCATAAGACGCCATATTCATATTACATTAATTCAACTATATATTTCATAGCTCACTGTTTTTACCAGGGGTGGCACTAGTAGTAATAATATGAATAAAAAAGTGAATTTATATAGAAATAAATGAAAGTTTGAATGTGTATATGGAAAAAATGAATGACAATTCTTTTAAATAGCTATACTTATGTTATTTTTCGACCGATTTTAAAAATTTTTGATGTTATAAAAGTATTGAAATTTATTATACATTGACACCTTTTACCTCCTTAAAATAGTAAAACAGTTACCTGGCGTGTATTGTACAATATTTTATTTTTATTTATAAATTAAATTTAAAATTATAACTAAAATTTGTCAGTTAAAATGCCAGTAACAAAACAAAATTTTCACATGTCAACAATTAAATTAATAATTAGTAAGAATTAATTTTCAAAAGTTTATCATTGGTACGGACATTTCTTACGTCATCAGCTAGAAAAAAAATAGGGGGTTTGAGGCGCAATTTAATAAAGTATATTTTTTTTACTATATTACTATCATTTTGTTGATGACGCAATATATTGTGACGTCATCATAGTATGAATGACTTTTCCAGAATTTAACCCCTACCAATGACGTCACGGCAAAAACAATTGCGCAACTATGCACCAGTCACAAACAAATGCCTCACACCCATTCCCGCCAATTCATCAGCAGCGTTTTGTTTTCCACAGCAATCTTTGATATCATATACGTGTTTTTTAGTTTAAAAATGTTATAATCATTGTCGATTTATATTAAAATATTTTGTTTATTGAAAATATATGTGTGTTATCGAATTTACTATAAGATAGGGAGCATGCGCATTAGTTGTTTACAACTCTACAGAGTTAATGGTTGGTTTAAAATACGACGTACGTTTGGTAGACCTTCTACAGTTTGTATATGGGGGAAAAGGATGATTATATATTATGGATGTTGGGAATTAAACATCTCATGTGATTCTGTACGCAAAATGGCTGACCTCATAGTAAAAGCTAACGCGTGTTGTATTTTACTCAAGTTAACAAACTTAATTTACTGTTAAAGTGTTTAAATATAAAAACATAATAGCTTTACAGTGTAGTTAAAAGTGTATAGTGTTTAATAAACGATTTAAGCATCATATAAAAATATTGTGCTTGTCTGAAGGGCGTTTTATTTCTAAATATACAAACTTATAATAATCTATTCATCGTGTATCTGACAAAATGTGATCTGTGTTTTTTACACCGTTTTAAAATGTCTGTAAAAAGTGCTAGCTCCGTGTCGGAGTCAGGGGAAATCGTTAAAACAGGATATTTGAAAAAACTGAAAACAATGCGGAAAAAATTTTTTGTTTTACGGGCTGAAACGGCCGAGTCTTCAGCCAGGCTTGAATATTATGATACTGAAAAAAAGTTTAAAAACGGTCAAGACCCTAAACGTAGTATTTCATTAAAAGCGTGTTTTAATATTAACAAGAGAGTTGATACAAAACATAAGAATGTTATTGCGTTGTATACGAAAGACGATTGTTTTTGTTTGGTCTTAGAAAACGAAAAAGATTTAGATGAATGGCTAAATAAATTATTAAGTTTACAACATGGTGAAGAAGTCACAGACGGTGAACAAATTAAACCAATTTTTGGTAAGTTACTAAATTTAATAATTTATGAATTTTTTTAAAACATATGATTGCCGATTTTTGGCTGTTAATCTATTACGTTGGGGCCCCTGGGTGACGCTATTCAACTGTTTCTCTCCCATGTATGTATGTATGTGTGTATGATGCTCGTTTGTTTCTGTTTCGGCCAACAGCCGCGCCGTCAAAACATCAGACAGTCGTCCCCAAACAATGGCGCATCCACATACCTGACACACACTACTGTGCAGTGACCAACAAACAATATGAGCATCGTTTTGTTAATATTATTTATCTTATTATTGAATAAAATATTAAAAACAACTGCACAGTGTGTTTCGTCATCGTTTCGCGATTGTTTTGCTATTTGCGCAGGAGGCGATAACGATTGTTTCTCTATTACTATTATTCTATTGTTTTAATCGCAATTTTATGACGGTTTTATTGCAAATTTTTTCTATGACGTCAAACTGTGTTTTTTATTGTTTCCGGTTTAATAAATTTAATAGGGTCTGTGACGTATTATGAATTATTTTTCATTTTATACATGCAGATGATAAGTATGGAAAAAATATCTATACGAACGACAGTTCAAATAGTTTATAAATGAAACTAAAAAGTTTTTTTTGTAAAGATTGTAAAATTGTATTTTAAAGTTGTAGGTCGTAGAAATGAAAGTAACGATAGATTGCTATGCGCAATGGAATTTCAAGTATTTGGTAACTGTTCTCAGACTAACTGTAATGAAACTATTTCATTTGCTTGTCTGCTTGGCTGAGAATACTGTTATTATAAATTTCTCAATAAATTCATTAATAATTACAAATATTTTCGAGTATACAATAATATTTATTATATTATTGAACAAACATATTTATTCATCCATCATTATAAATAACATTTATAATCTTATTTAGTCTCAATAAAGACTAAAAACTTCATAACAAATAATAAACATATACATTTAAACGTTTAAAAATTTCCGTTCATTTTAGATCGAAGTTTGCCCTGTATTCGTACCCATCATATAAACAAAACATAGTGCGGCAAAGTATCCTAGAAACGGCCGTCGTGTTCCTATTTTTGTTTGTGTGTTGTCTGGACGACCAGACTGCTGATAGTCATTTGTCGGGATCGCGTTTCACTTGTCTAATGTTGTATAGTGCAAAAACCCTAGTTGTGACGTCATCAAGACAAATGAAATTCGTTTATATAGACAAAATATTTTTCGATACACGTGCGGCTTTTGTTTCGGGATGATAATGATAAGATATATAGGATAGGCGTATGTTTACGGGAATATATTTAATAATTTAATTGTTGATGTAAAGTAAACAAAAACAAGTGCGTGTGTGTGTGTATGTATGGCTGATTAGATATTGTTTTGATGAATGGCAATTTGTTGCGTTGCTTATTTGTTTGACGCCACAGTGACCCGAGATCGTCTTTTATCTCATCTTGATAACAAACAGATGAAAATAGGTTTCACCTACTCACCTATTTCAACTGTTTTTTCTATTATTTCTTCTATTTCAACTGTTCTTTTCATTATTTATTTTGTGTATATGGGTACAAAACAATTGAATCATCATCTTATTAGAGTACAAACAACTGACTTACGACACATCCAATCAAATCATTGAAAACAATATAAATGTACAATCATTTCATGATGATTCTTCTGTTTAAAAATAAACAGATGACAACTGTTTCCTGTTTTTCTGTACAGTGTACACGCGATCGTCGACTGTTTTTGTCTGAATTATATATACGCACAATTTTTACTGTCTCTCTCTAACATACACGCGAGCGTGATTGGCTCGCACGGCATTTCCGTTTAAAGTAGTTCCGGTTTCGCACAGAACTCGTGACCTTGACGACGTGCGGCAATTGTTTATGAACTTTTACTTTAGCTTTATTTATAATAAAGAGCAAAAACATATATTTTTTCTTCGGATATTACAATAAAATACATTAAATGTGACCTTCTGTTGCGCAAATTATCAATTTTTTTGGTATTTCTCTAATTTTCAGAACACGTCTGGCAAGTTACTATGTTGAATAAGGGCCTAGGAAGCTCTAGGAATATCTTAGGCGCGTACCACCTCTGTTTTACGGATAAAACTCTTAGTCTAGTCCGGAAATCTACCAACAATCATACCGGAACTGCGTCAGATCACGTAGAATTCAGTTTAATGTCTGTGAGACGTTGTGGACATTCAGATTGCTTTTTTTATTTGGAAGTAAGTTAAAGTAAAACAAAAAATACAGGTGGTGACCGACACAACCGAAAATAGGACTTTCGTAATTTCCTGCTTCCCTAATTATTTTAGGTAAAAAAGCTTCAAATAAAAGTTGTAGGGCGTAAAATTCTGTATATGAATCAATAAACAAAATTAATTTAGTGTGCCTTGTAACGGCAGCTTCAAAAATATAGCAATAGCCATCGAAATTGAGACAAAATAAATAACATATGTCTAACGATTTATCTGTCATGTTAGGGTGTCTGTCTATAAACAAAACATTTGAATAAACATATAGGGTGCTCCATTTGAAAATTTAATATTGTAAATAATTATTTTTTTATATATTAGAAATTATTTAATTAGTTATTGGGGCAGAATGTCAGACAGTTAGAAAGGCGAACATATATATTCAAAGAAACGAGGGGAGGGAGATAACTTAACCTATAAGCCCCCCTAACCAGCCCAAGTCCTGCCCTGGATATATTTTCTTTGAATTAAAGTTTGAAGTTTCTAAATTTGTAAAAAAATTATAGACTTCTTAAGAGGCCAACACATAAAATAAAACAGTAACACCTGAAATCCTCAAAAGTTATCTATAATTTTTATTTAATTAATTATTAAATCGTTAATATTTATGGGGCGATTTACGATATTTTCATACCTAATTTCTGCCGTTACAAGTCACAAAATACAACTTTTGTTTGAAGCTTTTTTACTTAAAATAATTAGGGATGTCTAATTTTACATGTTAAACTCCTATGTTCGGCTGTGCCGATTACTACCCTGTATATTTTGATTTTAATTGTTGTATACCCATTTCTAGGTGGGGAGGTCTGCAATTACCGGAGCGGGGGAACTTTGGATGCAGACAGAGGACACTAACATCGCCCAAAATATGGGGGAAGTTATTTTAAGGTCAGAACAATACCTCTCGGCAATTGATTTATTTGAATACAAAACATATTTACAAAAACTGGTTATTGTATTATATATGAATAAAGCTTGAAACACGTCTGTTTTCTTTGGGATGGGTGATCGAAATTATTTAATATTTCTTGGGTAAATATACAGAGTTCAAGCGGGTATTATTACAGTATTTTCGGGGAAGGGTGACCGCATATTACATTAAAGTTTTTGCTATAATTTGCCAATGATTAAGCTTGATTTACTGCAGTTTTATCTGGGAAGGGTGACCGAAAGTTCAACGAAAATTTTATCAGAATTTTTTTCAAAAAGTATATAAAATAGGTTGTGAGGTCCAGTTAGGTTAGGTTAACCCATAAATGCCATTACAAAATTTTGATTTTTTTTGAAATGTGTGATTATTATAGGGCCATGTCCAACAACAACAACAAAGAAGACTTAGGCCCTAAACCCAGAATAAGGTCAAGTTCAGCAAACGAAGCTTCCAAGCCTATTTCGGTCACTAGGAGACAAACACATTCGGGGCAGAAAAGTACCAGTTATTGTTCTCCGTCTCAAGGTAAAAAAATGTTTTTATTTTTTATATAAAATGAAAATTTTGGCATGAAAAATTAGAAAATTCTTCTAGTTTAAACTAGTGTTAAGGACTTTATGGCAAGGGAAATGTTTCTGGAGTAGTTTTAGAGCTTAAGCATTTCAGATGCGGAAGCTGTCCCCCCGGAAACCTCCACTTCCGGTTATGCTAATATTTGCACACTACAATCGCACCCTTTATCTGGTATTGTCCTCTATATGTTTTTCTGTAACTGTAACGTATGTCTGTGCACAATAATACTCGAAAATAAAATTATTTTGTGCAGATAATATGTTGTTTGTTGCTTATGCCTGCCGTTTAATCCGTTTCATTTTCATTACTAATAATTTGTTGTTTGTTGTTCGCGTTGTGAGTGTTGTTTGCAGTTGTTTTGCAACATCAACGGGTGTATCAAAGACGACATTCGGTTTCAGGTCTGTGTATAAAGATTTAACATTTTTTTGCTTAAATATTGGAAAATGGCCTAGCGGCGAGTTTTACAAAAAAATGTTTCATCTTTTTGTATGTGTCTTGCACGTGTTGTCTCCACGTGTGTTTTTGCGTGTATGAGGAATGTCTGGTATTATTCTAGCGAGTGGCGGAGCCCCCTGGTCAGGAATAGCTCATCATCAACGAACGCAATCTCTACCTTTGGCCGGCTCCAGTGACAACAATATGAACTCGAATGCAACGCAACAAAGAACTCATAAACGAAATAATAATCAAGTTAATGCCTCAACGAGTGTTAATAGTATGTATCGCAATCATTTTTAAACACATTAAAAATGCAAGATAAAATATTTAAAAAGGGCTGATTTTATTTAATTTGGGATGAAGTTTAAGGGTGTTATACCCAGAAATTGGTGGAGATATACACCCAAGACTTTTGGTATTGTATGCGGCGTGGTTTGTTACATATATACCCAATTTTGAGTGACTAAAGGCGTACGAATACAGGCGCTGTAATTTTTTTAATATTTGAAAATTTGTTACAAGTTTTGATTCAAATCCTGGTTTCTATGGTTTAAAATCGTTAATTTATCCACTATTTGGTACAGGATTAACCAGAAAACTATGGGGAATTTATTTTTAAAAGTTTCGTGTCAATATTATTAACTGTAACCGAATGGTTTGTACATATTTTTAAACGTAAAATATTCCAAGTTTTTTACGGCATTCAAACCCAGATTTCTGTATTAAAAAACTGTTAATTTAACCACTATTTGGTACAGTATTAACCAAAACATTATGGGGAATTTATTTTTGAAGGTTTTGTGTCAATATTAATTACTGTAACTGTTTCTATATATTTTTATACGTAAAATATCTCAAAGTTTCTTCGGCATTCAAACCCTGACATATGGTGTTAAATATTGTTAATTTAATCACTATTTAGTACTGGATTAATCATAAAAATATAAGGAATATATCTTTTTGAATGTTTCGTGTCAATATTATTAACTGTAACTGAATGGTTTGTACATACTTTTACACGGAAAATATCCCAAGTTTTTTACGGCATTCAAACCCAGATTTCTGGATTATAAATCTATTAATTTAACCATTAATTAGTACTGGATTAACCAAAAAACTATGAAGAATTTATCTCTGGAGGTTTTGTGTTAATAATATTATTTTTGGCTGAATTATTGGTACATATTTTGACGTTGTTTCTGTTCGACATTCGAACCCAGATTAGTTTAAAAAGTAATTTAGCTTAACAACTATTGGTACTGAAATAACCGGAAAACTATAAAGAATCTATTTTTGAATGTTTTGTCAATATTTTTAACTATAACCAAGTGGTTTGTACTTAATATTTTATCTTGTATTAAACATTTTTAATGCTTTGCATGCGCTTTTATGCTTTTTTATATATTAATAAATATTTATAAATGTTAAATATATATATATTTTTATTAGGAACAGGACGCGATAGATGTGATTCAATGCCTAACCGGTGCCGCACAACCTCTGAAACATATTCCCGAGTACATTTACAACCACACAGACACAGCTTGGCTTCGAGAGAATTAAGCCATTCGCCTCCTCAACAAGCAACATCGCCTGCTTCAGCTTCCGACTCGGCAGGAAGTTCTTTATCCATTGAAGAAACATGGACAGACTACGTATACAACCACGGAATTGAAGACAGCATCCGGTATGGGCATAGTTTAACACCAGACGAGCCAATAGTTGAAGAAAATGCAGATGAAGGCGCTGATGTTGTTTATAACGGAACGTCCCCCATAAATGGGTATATGCAAATGGCGGCAGTTAGCTCGGATGATGGCTATGTAGATATGAGCCCGAGAAATCGTACAGACATGTCGCCAGCGATCAGCAGTTGTAGTATAACATCCGGGACACCCAGTACTGATTTAAGATTTTCGGAATATCATTTAGAAAAAGTTTCGAGTTATTTCGCTTCAGAAGAAGATGAAGGAAATTCAGAACGCCCTTTAAGGGCGTATTCTGTTGGAAGTCGCCCGGATATATTAAAATTAAAGTCTAAAATCGATCCAATACATAATACAGAGTCGAATAGTCGCGTGCGTGCGTTTTCAGTTGGATCGCGCCAAAAAGGCGTTCATAATCGCGTCCTCCCGCCCCATTATCACCCTCACCAGGGGGGGAAAAGTTCCAGCGCCCCCCTTTTATCCAATACTAATTTGGGGAGCCAATCTAGTATGGAACGAATGGAAGATCTAATGGAATTAGATTTTTCCAGAAAAAATGAAGGATATGTTGATATGTCCAGCCCTAAAACTCGGCCCAATATTGGTTATGTTGAAATGAAACCAGGAATTGATCCCTTAAACGATCAATCAACTTATTTAGATATGAAACCCAACACAACTATAATAAGTCAAGACGTGGTTGATCATCCCTATTTAGACATGCGTCCGCATAATTTAGGCCCAATACCCCCCGCAAATTATTTAGAAATGAAACCCGGGACAAGTCCAAATAAAAACTGCAATTTAACAGCTAAATTCAGTCCGTATGTGGAAATGTCTGGCCCTAAATACGGCTCAAGCCCTAAAAATCAAAAAACCACCTCACCAATTCAAGAAGAATATTTAGAAATGGATTTTAAGAGGCCTAAACAATCAGAAAACCCAAAAAACGCCGATTATATGGACATGAATTACAACAAACATCAACGCAAAAGTAGTTTAGACTCACAAAAAGTCTCCACAGATCAAGATGATTATATGAATATGTCTGGGGCCAAAAAGGGCCGTAAAAATTCAAAAAAAGACAAAAACAGATCCCAACCTATCACAATACAACAAAATTCCTTCACAAGTTTTTTGCAAAACCGCAAAAACACTCCCCCTAAAAATCTACCGCTACAGTCTTGTTCTTTTTCCCCTTCATCGTCGCCATTTTCTAGTTTAAGACGGCCGAGATCCCGAAAAAACTCGCAAAATAGTCGACGGGATTCAGTAACAACTCCGGGAACAGAAATATTCCCGTTTAGTCCGGGATCTCCGGTAAAAAATTTCGTAAAAACTCCAGAAACTACATCCAGAAAAATTCCAGTTGATGCGACGTCAGGAACGGTTAAAATATCGGGAAAACCGCCTTTAGATTACCAAAAAATGAGTTTTGATTTCACGTCTAAACCGAGCGATTATACAGAGATGAATTTTGAACGAGATACCAGCGATTATGTTAATTATAACCCCAAAATTGATGAAGGCGATTATGCATTAATGAAACCAGTTCAAATACCTATTAAAAAAATATCTGCGCCCAATATAACTAAACAATTTAATAGTTTAAACATCAAACCTTGTATATTCAAACCAATTGTTGAACCTTCTGAACGCCTAGGGGCCGTGTCTCCCAAAATAGCAGACATTGCACCACACAAAAGTTACGAAAACTTAACGCAAGAAACTGCCGAATACGAGACACTTCGAGTAAATAAAACCCGACCACATTCTGTCACAGAAAAGGCAGAAAAATGCGAGAAAATCACTAAAAACCATTTGGGAAGTGTTGGTAATTTAACCTCACTCGACAAAACTTTTGATAAATCACTTGAAAAGTCCGAAAAAAAACTCCTCTCGCGTCCTAATTCAGTCTCAAGCGAATTAGGATCAACTAGTTCAACACTCGTTGGAGATTCCCGGCCAGAAAGTGTCTGTTCTTCGGATAAAATCGAACTACATTACGCGAGTTTAGACTTGCAAGATGAGCCCGCGAAATCGCCGAAAAATGGCGGGAAGGAGTCACCCACCTTGCCGGCGAGTTGCAGTAGCGCTACTTGCGATGATGTTGCGTTCACATACGCAGAAATCGATTTTGTTAAAAGTGAGTCGTTTAAAAATAAAAAGGTGGCCCATTAATAGCCAAAAGGGCAGTAAATATCTGTTTGCTAGTTAATAAACAGTCAAAAGTGCGCGCGATTGCTGAAATGAGTGATTAATTATTTATTGTTGTATGGTTGTAAATATTAGCCAAATTATTGTATATGTTTAGGAAATTATAGTAAATTATTATTAAATGAAAGACTTTTTAGTTTCTTTAGGAAATTTGTTATTTAACTGTTCAAATATAATAATTATGTAAAAACGATTTTCTCCTTAAAAATTCACAACTTTCAGACCTTATTAATTAAAATTGTGCATCCTTGAGATGTTTATGTCTCATATAAGTATTAAAAATATCCAAATATACCCATTTTCCTTAAAAATTTGAAATTCCATTTTCTATGAATTTACTCGATGGGTGCCGCATTTTAAAAACTACTAATTTTATCATAAAATCCATAAATTAACTTTATTTAATTGTTGTAATTAATTTGTCAAACACTTTTCATTGTTGTAATCAACGAATATTTGTAAATTACAAATAAACATTTACTTTAACTAATATTATATTCGAAACTCGCCTATATGAATATACAGGATGTTTGTCTATAAATGAAAAATTTAAATATATAGGTTGTTCCATTTGAAAATTTAAACTATACTTCATTTCACGTAAGAAAATAGCGTTGGTTTAGATAGGGATATAAATTCTGCCCTTTGATTGGTCAGAATACAAACTTCACAAAAACAAAGAATTAGCCATGTTTTGTTGTAATTTTTAATATTCTTGTACAAATAAAAATATTTATTATTGACTAAGTTTAAATTATATATTATTTAATTAATTATTGGGGCAGAATGTCAGACAGTTAGAAAGGCGAACATATATATTCAAAGAAACGAGGGGAGCTAACTTAACCTATAAGCCCCCCTAATCTGCCCAAGTCCTGCCCTGAACATATTTTATTTAAATTATAACTTAAAGTTTGAAGTATCAAAATAAATATCTGAAACGCATTTTCAATTTTTTTGGACAATGGATACAATCACTATATGAAAATTACTAAAATTGCCAAAATCTGATTGTTGTGAATTTTTCATCATATCATTTATGAAATCTAGTCCGTTTTGGATTATTCTTGTAAATACACAATATTTTTTTCCTTTTTTGTGCTCAATAATTTAATTTATTATGTTACCTATCAATATTTAAAAAAAGTCGACTGCCTAACCTAACAATTAACTTAGAACATTGTTGAATATACGTAACTACGGTGCTATATAAATAACTTTTGTTTTTTTGACAGTGCCTTTACAATAGCCCAAAAGTTTTGGTTACAAATTAAAATAAATAAATGAAGAAAAGTCGACTTGTTAGACAAATATACACAATTTCATTAGTCGAATTATTATTAGAAAATTTAGTTGTTACTGCCATTTTTTGGTAAATGTTAGAAATTTTTTATTTTGAATAAAGAATAAATGTCTAAATATTATATAAAGAACTGACTGTATATTTGTATGTATGTACTTATTTTATAAATTAAGGTTTAAATTTTTTATAAAAACATAGTTTCCGGCTTTATTCACTATATTATAGAAATTGTTAAATGTAAAACTTTGGCATTGAATGTACAGAAATTTTCAGTTATAATATTTGTCTTGATTTTTGGTATATTCGCAATTTCAAATGTAATCTATCAGTGTAAAAATGCTTTCAAATTATTATAGCCAACCTTGACTAAATAAATTTTAAGTATAATTCATGTTTTTCATATCTACCTATTGTTTAAATATTTTTTTTTGAAAAAGTTGATAGTTTTGAATCAATTTTCAGATATTTCAGCGTACATACTGTCATCTAGGAGACAAGCAGAGAAGTATAAACTATTGTTTATTAATCAAGTTTTATTACATTATTTTTAAAATACAATTTTGCCTAATTTCCTAAACATCCCAAAATATATTTTTAATTCATTATTAAATTACATGCAATTAAATGCAAGAGTATATAATAACATTACACCCAGAAAAAGGTATGAAATTTGATGAAATGAAAAACAAAAATTTATAATACTAGGCTCATAGAATGTTTAAATATAATAAAATACAATTTTATATACTTTAAAGTAATTTTTGTAGTGTTCTCTACACTCTAGCTAAGAGTACCTATGAGGTGACACCTGATAAACCGTCTCGTACAATAATATTCGTAACATATTTATATTTAACTACATATAAATACAAATAACTCGTAGAATGTTTACATATGTAACATTTTATATAAATGATATTGTTTTTCAGTTGTAATTATTTTCACTGCGTGAAATTTCTTAAATACTCTTTTTTATGTGTTGGTTATACAATTAAAGACCCTTTAATTACTATACGCAAATTTACTCAATTCTGAAACAGTCAATAAAAAAAATATTTTCCCGTACAAATACCAAAATGAAATTTAAACTATAAATAAATCATAATTAATATATAATTAACAAACTAATAGTCCTCCTACACCCCAATTTAAATTGCTGTTATTTTTGTCAATTTGTGGTTAATAAAATAATTTAAAAACCTTAATTGTTTCCATTTATTTATTTAGAAAAGGAACAAAACAATACTCTTAGAAAGGCAAACACATAGAAATCGAAGGGAAGCTAACTTAACTAAAAAGAAAAGCCCCTCTAAGCTGGCCAGTCCTGTCCTGGATTTAACTTTACCCATTTTATTAATTTACATTAATTATGAAATGAATTAATAATAGACATCTTAGGAGGCCAACACATAAATAAACAAATAGAAACACCTGAAATCCTCCATAGATTATCTATTATTAACAGGAAGAAAGATACGTGACTAATATTTATTAACAAAGTTAATCATTAAAATATAAACAATTTAAGGGCTCGTTAATTATATTTATTAACCGTTAGTTTAATGTAAGATTAATTGATTATCAAAATCCCCAAATATTTTCCGATTAATTTCATCCTCAATTATTTGTTATTAATTAAAGATTAATTCAAATAAAAAAAATGAATTATTTTCAACCAAACACCCACCCATCCCCGAATAAAAATTAATTATTGTAAAGCAATTATTATAAAATAAAAATAAATAAAAGGCAGAATGTCAGACAACTTAGAAAGGCGAACATATAAATAAATAGCAAACGAAACGAGGGGAAAGCTATCTTAACCTAGGAGCCCCCTAAATGCCTGAGTCCTGCCCTGGACTTTAAGAAAATTATTAACGATAATTAATAAGATGTGTTACTCTTTCAAGTGAATGTTGATTACATTTCAACTATTATAAAACTGCAAAGAGGATGAAATTCAGGACTGTATTGAATAGATTATAACCAAAGTATCCATCTTTAATAGACCAAATCATTAACAAAATAGTTTATAATTTTACGCATAGTTGTTATGAGGACTATAAAGTTATTAGTTTACCTAATTTCCTAACATTAAATCTCAAAGTATATTTCGAATTCATTATTAAATTACAAAATGCAAGGGTCTATATTGCTATTGCATAACATTACACACAGAAAAGGGAATGAAATTTGTTGGTGTGGAGTGCAATTTATGTTTAATAGATGTATAATTATAGTTGATTTAATAAATAAATAAATCATAAATATCTTTAAAGACCAAAGAAATATGAACATTGGTGGTTCTTGTATTATGCTACAGAATTATTTGGACTAATAAACGATATTTTGTAAGAACATTGATCCATTTAAATATAATGCGAGCCTAATATGTACATATATTATCGTTTATAGATAAATATATTTTTTTTGTTACTTTGTATTTAAAGTTCCATAAATTCATTAGATAAAATAAAAGTAGTTGTAATTATTTTCACGGCGTGTAATTTATTAAATACCCTTTTTAATGGTGATTATACAAATAAAGACCCTTTAGTTACTACACCCCTAATTTACTCAATTGTGAATCTGTTAATAATATAATTATTACCCCCCTCACAAATGCCTAATGAAAATTAATAAACTATAATCATAATTAATAAACTAGCAGTCCTCATACACCCCAATTTAAATTACTGATATTTTTAACTTTGTGGTTAATAAAATAATTAAAAACCATTAATTGTTTCTATTTATTTGTAATATTGTAATAGAAACAAAACAAAATGAGGGTAATATTCAATTATTAAGTAATTGGACAGGATGATGAGACAGTTAGAAAGGCGAACATATAGAAATAAAAAAAAAAAACGAAACGAGGGGGAGCTATCTTAACTAAAAGCCCCTCTAAGAGCCCAGTCCTGTCCTGAATTTAACTCTATCCATTTTATTATTTTAGATTAATTAGTTGTGAAATGTATTCATAATTAATTAATAATAGAAATCTTAAGAGGCCAACACATAAATAAACAAATAGAAACACCTGAAATCCTCCATAGATTATCTGTTATTAACAGAAATATTTATAAATAGTTAGTCAATAAAAAATAAATAATATAAGGGCTTGTTAACTATATTTATTAACCTCTGGTTTATTATTTTAATGTACGATTAATAAAATTCTTATAAAAATCCCCAAATATTACTAATTCGATTAATTTCATCCTCAATTATTTATATTAATTATTAATTCAAATATTCAAATATTATTGTAAAGAAATTATTATAAAATTATTAAAAAAAAATTGAAAAGACAGAATGTCAGACAAGTTAAAGAGGCGAACATATAAATTAATAGCAAACGAAACGAGGGGAAACTAACTTAACCTAGGAGCCCCCATAAGAGCCTGAGTCCTGCCCTGGACTTTAAGAAAATTATTAATGATAATAAGATGTTACTCTTTCAAGTGAATGTTGATAAAATTTCAAACTATTATTAAAATGTAAAGAGGATGAAATTCAGGACCGTATTGAATATACTTTAACCCCAATTAACCACCCTTAATAGACCAACTAATTAACAAAATATATTATAATTTTACGCGAAGTTATTATGAGGACTACCTTATTTTTTAAATTAATATTTTACCTAATTTCCAAACATTAAATCCCAAAATATATTTTTTATTATTTATTGGGAAATGCAAGGGTCTATATTGCATAACATTATACCCATAAAAAGGGTATGAAATTTGCTGAATTGTGTAGTGTAACTAATGTTTAATAGATATATAAATTACTGTTGATTTAATAAATAAATTATAAATATCTTTAAAGGGTAGCGTAAATATGCGATAGTATTTATGAATTAAATACCCTTTTCTAAGTGTTGGTTATACGATTAATGCCCTTAATTGCTATACCCTAATTTACTCAACCCTCTGAACCCTTTAATAAAATATTATTTATCCCCGTACAAATGCCAAATGCAAATTAATAAACTATAATCATAAATTAATTTAATATCTAATTTAAAAACTAGTTGTCCTACACCTTAATTTAAATTACTGTTAATTTCGTCAAGTTTATGGTTAATAAAATAATTAATAGCCCTTAATTGTTCCTATTTATTTAAAAAAAAAGAAACAAAACAATACTTTCAAGATAGAAATAACTAAACGATTAATATTCATTAATTAATTGGACAGGAGGATGAAACAGTTAGAAAAGCGAACACATAGAAATAAAAAGAAACGAAACGAGGGGGAGCTATCTTAACTAAAAGCCCCTCTAAGCTGCCCAGTCCTGTCCTGGATTTAACTCTATCCATTTTATTATTTTAGATTAATTAGTTGTGAAATGTATTCATTATTAATTAATAATAGAAATCTTAAGAGGCCAACACATAAATAAACAAATAGAAACACCTGAAATCCTCCATAGATTATCTATTATTATTAACAGGAAGAAAGATACGTGATTAATATTTATTAACCATGTTAATCAATAAAAAATAAACAATTTAAGGGCTTGTTAATTATATTTATTAACCTCTAGTTATTTATTTTAATGTACGATTAATAAATTTATTATAAAAATCCCCAAATATTACTAATTCGATTAATTTCATCCTCAATTATTTACTATTAATTATTATAAAATTATTAAAAATTAATTAAAAAGGCAGAATGTCAAGACAACTTAGAGAGGCGAACATATAAATAAATAGCAAACGAAACGAGGGGAAAGCTATCTTAACATAGGAGCCCCCCTAAGAGCCTGAGCCCTGCCCTGGACTTTAAAAAAATATTATTGATAATTAATTAATAAGATGTTACTCTTTCAAATGCATATTGATTACATTTCAAACTATTATAAAAATGTAAAGAAAGAGGATGAAATTAAGGACTGTATTGAATAGAATTTAACCACTATTAACCTCCCTTAATAGGTGAACCAATTAACAAAATAGATTATAATTTTACGTAAAGTTGTTAGGACATAGTTTTTAAATTATTATTTTACCAAATTTCCAAACAATAAATCCCAAAATATATTTTTAATTCAATTCATTATTAATTTGGGAAATGCAAGGGTCTATATTATATAACATTAAACCCAGAAAAAGGGTATGAAATGTGCTGAAATGTGGAGTGCAATTA
This sequence comes from Harpalus rufipes, assembly GCA_951394225.1. Taxonomy (NCBI): domain Eukaryota; kingdom Metazoa; phylum Arthropoda; class Insecta; order Coleoptera; family Carabidae; genus Harpalus; species Harpalus rufipes. Next base: position 1,012,518 of record OX596288.1, read on the forward strand.
ATGTTTAATAGATGTATAATTATTGTGATCTAATAAATAAATTATAAATATCTTTCAAGGCCAGCATAATTTTTTTGTATCGCATATTCACTATAGAACCCATTTAAGAAATTTCTCGATTTCAAATCATTTATTCCCAAAATTATGAAATATGTGGTATTAGTCATTATACATTAGTATGTGACTATGTACAAAACTAATAATTATGTGATATATAAAGATATATTTAGCATACAAAAATTAGTAACTACCCTTGTTGTTTCTGGGTGTGATAGGTTGATATTTTATTTTTACTGTGTATACGTGGTAAATATGCAAAAGTATTTATGAATTAAATGTAAATACACTTTTCTAAGTGTTGATTATACAATTAATGCCCTTAATTACTATACCCTAACTTACTAAACCCTCTGAACCCTTTAATAAAATATGATTTACTCCCCTTACAAATGCAAAATTAAAATTAATAAACTATAATCATAAATTAATTTAATAACTAATTAATAAACTAGTAGTCCTCCTACACCTTAATTTAAAATACTGTTAATTTCGTTAAGTTTATGGTTAATAAAATAATTAACAGCCCTTAATTATTCTTATTTGTTTAAAAAAAGAAACAAAACAATACTCTCAAAAAATAACTAAACGATTAATATTCATTAATTAATTGGACAGGAGGACGAAACAGTTAGAAAGGCGAACATGTAGATATAAAAAAAAGTCGAAACGAGGGGGAGCTATCTTAACTTAAAGCCCCTCTAAGCTGCCCAGTCCTGTCCTGGATTTAACTCTATCCACTTTATTAATTTACATTAATTAGTTATGAAATGAATTAATAATAGACATCTTAGGAGGCCAACACATAAATAAACAATTAGAAACACCTGAAATCCTCCATAGATTATCTATTATTATTATTAACAGAAATATTTATTAATAAAGTTAGTCATTAAGAAATAAATTATTTAAGGGCTTGGTAATAATATTTATTAACCTCTAGTGTAATGTAAGATTAATTGAATTATTATAAAAATCCCCCAAATATAAATTTCATCCTCAATTATTGACTATTAATTATTAAAGATTACTTCAAATAAAATAACATGAATTATATTCACCCATCTAACCACCCCCGGGAAAAAATTAATTATTGTAAAGAAATTATTATAAATTAAAAATTTAAGACAAAATGTCAGACAACTTAGAGAGGCGAACATATAAATAAATAGCAAACGAAACGACGGGAAAGCTAACTTAACCTAGGAGCCCCCCTAAGAGCCTGAGTCCTGTTCTGGATTTGAACAAAATTATTAATGAGAATTAATAATAAGATGTATTATTCTTTCAAAATAAAGTTGATTAAATTTCAAACTATTATAAAAATGTAAAGAAGATGAAATTCAGGACTGTATTGAATAGACTTCTACCCTTTGTGTTATGAGGACTACATAGTTTTGAAATTATTATTTTACATAATTTCGTAACATTTAATCCCAAAATATATTTTGATTTCAATTAATTATTAAATTACGAAATGCCGGGGCCTATTGCGTAACATTACACCCAGAAAAGGGTATGAAATGTGTTCAAGTGTGGAGTGCACTTAAGGTTTAATATATGTATAATTGTTGATTTAATTCGCGGTTCTTGAATTAAGCTTCAGATTTACTTGGATTAATAACCGACATTTTGTATCTCTTAAACCATTTAAATATAATACGATCATAATATGTACATATATCATTTATAGAAAATATAAGTGTCTTTGTTACTTTGTATTTCAAGTATCACGTTGTGTTCATTTCCGAATTAATTATTGAAAGAAAATATCATTTTTAAGTATTGTTTATGCAATTAAAGACCCTTTATTTACTAAACCCTAATTTACTCAATTGTGAATCAGTTAATAATATATTTTTTACCCCCTTACAAATGCCAAATGAAAATTAATAAACTATAATCATAATTAATAAACTAGCTGTCCTCATACACCCTATTTTAAATTACTGATATCTTTGTCAATTTGTGGTTAATAAAATAATTAAAAATCATTAATTGTTTCTATTTATTTATTTAGAAAAGGCGAATACATAGAAATAAAAAGAAACGAAACGAGGGGGAGCTATCGTAACTAAAAGCCCCGCTAAGCTGCCCAGTCCTGTTCTGGATTTAAATCTATCCATTTTATTAATTTACATTGTTATGAAATATATTCATTATTAATTAATAATAGAAATCTTAGGAGGCCAACACAAATAAACAAATAGAAACACCTGAAATCCTCCATAGATTATCTATTATTATTAACAGAAATATTTATTAATAAAGTTAGTCATTAAAAAATAAATTATATAAGGGCTTGTTAATAATATTTATTAACCTCTAGTTTATTATTTTAATGTACGATTAATAAAATATAAAAATCCCCAAATATTCTAATTCGGTTAATTTCATCCTCAATTATTTACTATTATTAAAGATTAATTCAAATATAAAATTATTGTAAAGAAATTATTATAAAATTATTAAAAAAGACAGAATGTCAGACAACTTAGAGAGGCGAACATGTAAATATATAGCAAACGAAACGAGGGGAAACTAACTTAACCTAGGAGCCCCCCTAAGAGCCTGAGTCCTGCCCTGGACATTAAGAAAATTATTAATGATAATGAATAAGATGTGTTACTGTTTCAAGTGATTATTGATTACATTTTAAACTGTTATAAAAATGTAGAGGATGAAATTGACGACTGAATTGAATAGAGTTTAACCTTCTATTAATCATCTTTAATTACCCAAATAATTAACAAAATAGATTATAATTTTACGTAAAGTGATGAGGACGACAGTTTTTAAATTATTTTACCTAATTTCCAAACAAAAATCCCAAAATATATTTTTAACTCAATTCATTATTAAATTGGGAAATGCAAGGGTCTATATTGCATAACATTACACCCAGAAAAAGGGTTTAGAATTTAATCTAATGATCAAAGATATTATATTACTGTTTGTTAAATTTGTAATTATTCGGCAAAATATGTTGAGAAATAAATTTTTGAATCGCTCATAAAAGTTATGCTTTATTTGATCTAGGTATGCGTTTAAAAATCCCCAGTGCCGTAACTAGATTTTTTTAATATCGTCTGCAGTCTCATTCATTGCCAAAGTATGCCTACTTTCTTTTCCTACTTTCATAAGTACAATTTACAACAACTGTAGGTTGTGCGTTGTTTATCCGCGAATATAAATAAATTATATTTTCAACCAAATAAAAAATGTTTTTAAATATATTTAAGTCAAAAATCACTCTCAATCTGACAGAGAATTTTATGTAGAAGTCAAATTTTAAACGTTCATTGTTCACTGCCATATTTTCTATTATATCAGAGTAATTAACAAAAATATAAACCAGTTATAAATATTTAAAACAAAATAATGTAACACTTTAATTAAAGTATTCACCCTTAAAACATTGTTTATTTTAACAAGAAACTAGATTCGAACCTACAAATTGAAAGCGATCTGAAGTTCTACAAAGTGTTAATTGTTATCCGTTAAGGAGTAATATTTTTAAATATTGTAACGTAGACCTTAAGCTCATTTTGTTCTCAAGCTATTTCAACACTTACAAAAATTTAAAATAAATGGCGTGGTCAATAATTGGAAACATGAATAAACAATTTAAAGTTTTATATTTACAACTATACAACTCACAATAATTAGGAATATATTATAGGCTAATTAGGAATTTTGTGCACTGACTTTAAGCTACACTTCATAGCAAATCACTACCACAGGATTGTCGCCAATTTAACCAGATATAAATACCGACGTATTCTAATATTTTTAACCGGGGTATAATGTTTTAAAACATTGAAAATATACAACCAAATTAAAACTCAATAAAAATATACATTTAAAAAATACTATAAATGTAACACCAAACATTAAAAGGAGAAATACAAGTAAAATTCAATACTGACGACACTATCAGAAAATAACTTTTTAACTATCTGAGCAGTTTAATTCGGAGATAAATAAAATTCTTTAAATACACCCCTTGCTAACAGATAGAAGTGTCCAGTAGTTATGAAGTCAAGTCAATCCACTATATCTATAATCTACCTATATTTGTTCACGTATATTTCATTTTATACCACCCGTAAAATTACAAGTTATATACTCGGGTCACAGACTTATTTATTATAGCCCAAATTAATTGTTATGCTATCTGAATTGCCTATTTGTACGGCGTATCGTATATTTTATTCATATTTTTACCGTGTACCTTATATATATTGATTCTAAAATGAATTTGCTTATTTTTGGGAATGCATTTGTTTATAGGCGCAATATTATTTATTTTGTACTGTGCATAGTTGCACCGGGCAAACCGCATTTTTACCGTAATATTGGATAGTTAACTATAGATATCTTATAGAGGCCGACACATACATATAAATAAATCAAACAGTAACACCTGAAATCCTCAAAGATTATCTACAATTTCTTATAAATTATAGACATCTATCTAAGAGGCCAACATATAAATAAAACAATAACACCTGAAATCCTCTAAAGGTGGTCTATTATCTACAATTGCCAAGTGTAATTTAAATATTATTTAGAGCAGTTCACCAAGTGCCGCATTTGTACTTTGTACAGTTTTTTATTATTTCTAGTTTAGACACCTTACGAGGCCAACATGTAAATATAAACAATACCTGAAATCCTCCAAAGACATCTATATTTTTAATAGGTCCTCCATTATTTATTTTTTATAAAACTAGTTTGAAAGCGATCTATAGCTCCATAAAGCCTTAATTGTTATTCGTTAATTATTTTAAATATTCTATGATGTTGATGTTAATCTTATTTTAAGTTTGGTTGCCAATGATATGCCATTCAACATTATACTTTAACTTTCATTCAAACGTACGTGGTTTTTTTCTGGCGTAGCATCATAAAAGCAAACAAGTATCATTTAGTTTACATTTTTATTTGAGTCATAGTCCCTACTATATAATCCCTACGTATTATCATAACGTTTTAAGGCCCATTTTTAATACAAATGACCCACGTTCTAATTATTTCTTAATATAGTGGAGGACCTCATTTGTTTCTTAATAATTATATAGTGTTATTATTAATTCAAACGAAAAACAAATAGGATGAACAATAAATATACCAATTAATTAATTGTTAACTACCCAATATTATTTATTACGTAATCGCGAACCGATTTTGGGCGCAGACTTTGAAAACCATGCCATTATTTTAATTTACTATTTTGTGTTTGTGTATTTTTATATACATATATATATGTGGTGCCGTTACATCGAGATATGGCAATAAATACTTATAACTAGAATAAATGGTAGACTCATTTAATTTTTTTTTTTTTTATAATATAATAAATATTTAATGGGGGGGGGGGGGCGTTGGGCGGTAAGAGGGATTCTTGAAATTAGAGGGTTGTAGATTTCCTCCTGTAAAAAAAAAATATTTGTATTATATTATATTTGGGGAGAATAATTTTATTTTATACCTTTGTTGTTTCAAGGTAAATGCAAATTTTCTTCATATATTTTCAGTGCCGAGTGGTTCTTCTATTTTCTAACTATAAATAAAAAAAATATTTTAATATTTTATAATTTTGTTTGTATTTATTTTTGACATACTTTTCCATTCATCATTAGAGATATTTTCTGTGTCCGAGTGGTCTTCGGTCCTTCTTGAATTCATACTGAAACATAATACATATTTGTGTGCATGCGTGTGTGTGTCTGTGTTTATATATTTCTCTCTATCAAATATTTATTTATTCATATTTTCTTTGCAATATAATGGCACAATTTTCAAAGTTTAAAATTGCCTCACGTTAGGAGGACTTTAAGGTTGCCTCACGTTAGGAGGACTTTAATGTTGCCTCACGTTAGGAGGACTTCTAGGCGAGAACTTATTATGGACGAGAACTTATTATGGGCCACCCCATAGAAACTAGCGTCCAGGGGCGGCTAGGCGCATACATAAATATAAATATAGTGCTCGGCCCGTACCCGTAAAGGCGCAACTTAAAACTAAAGAAAGGGCCCAACAGTAAATTGTCAGGCGTCTGTGTCTTGTCATCTTATTTTGTACAATATGCCTCTAATTAACATTATATGGACATTTATCTAAACATTATCCTCAACGGCATTTATAAACTATGTACCTAATTTTTCTGTTTGGTAATTGAACCTAATAAATGAGTTTATTTTATTCCTAAAATTCCGCTCTTATAAAATACCTAATAATTGTATTATTATTATACCTGTCTCTTTGGGAATTGAACCCAATAAGAGTAGGTAATTCTTTCCCTGATTTCGTGATAATCGCGAGAACGAAAACCAAAATTCCGAGTTATTCGATATTACCACCGACCAACGTCGTACCCCAGTGCCAGAATAAATTAATATTCTGGCTCTAGGGCGGCAATAGAATAGACCGCTTGGCCTCGCGGGGCCTTTATGCCTGCCGACGACCGAATGTAAAACGCAGAGTCGAAAACTAATTTAAAACTAAGGCGCAACTAATTTGCAGGGCTTTGTCCCTAACACTCTTATTCTAAGGTACGGGTACGGTGCACTTCAAAGACAACAATAAATATAAAAAAATGGGTGCCCCTTGATTATTATTCTGGATAATTTTAGGGGCGCATCTGATTTTTGAGCTGTTAATTTGCCAAAATAATTAACTTTACAATTCAAAATATTGATAACATCATATAAACTATTAAATTATTCATTATTCGACGTCCAATAATTTTAAAATGTTAAATGACAATCAATCAAAATTTAATACTTTCCAATTAAAAAATGATTTTAATGTTTATTAAGACTGTTACACTTATTTATTTATTATTTCAATCAAGTATCATAACCTATAAATACACCTACAGTAACAGTGCATCATTGTCAAAGTAACAGCTATCAAATATACAATTAAAAACTAAAGCTTGCTAGGTTAAAAACAATTTTCAGGATTATTAAAATAATATATTAAATATTGTTAATCATTTTAAACCGATTAATAGCTCTTTCACGGAGGGTAAATAATAGTAATTATCCAAAATATAACAAGGTTTTGCCTTCCAGCGGGTGTGAAATATATACCATAAATATTAAACAACAATATACTGACATAAAAATATTAATTGTAAATTTATTATTAACAAAGCACCGAATCATTGTATAAAAAATCTATATAGTTAACAAAAATATTGATTGAATGTTTAAACTAATTACGTATTTAAATAAATTTAAAAATATTTATTTTGAGATTATTGAAAAAATAATGGTACTTTGCTATTTATATAAGACATCCAATTATCAAAACAATAATTATTATTTAATTAAACAAATAGGTATATATAATCACTGTAAAAACTCCAAATATCGTACGTTTTTTATTTAAAACATTCAAAAAAAACTTTAAAATTTACTTGTATATGTACGATAGGAAATTTTTACAACCATTCGAAAATTTCTAACCTAATTAAATCTAGTTTAAATTAAGAAAAATTATTAATCTATATGCTCCATGAGGGGCCTTCAGGATCAGCTAGGCTCATCAGGACTTCATGCTCAGCACGGCAGGCTAACCTAAATATGTCCCTACCTCTGAAAACTATTAAAATAACTTAAAAACTAGCTGTAAAAGAGCTGAAAAATAAAGGTTAGGCTGTGAAACAATATTTGATTAGGCTGAAAACATGTTTGTATTAGTAAATATTTAAAACTAGTAGCTAACGATTGGGAGAGAAAAATACATTTGAGTACATGTGCTAGAAGGCAAATGGCAAAGAAAAACTTCCTACCAATTTTTTACCATGGTGTAATCCTTTGAAAAAAAGCCGGAAAACTGCCCCAACTGTTGTGGAAAACTGCCCCGGAATAAGATGTAAACAGCATTTGTTGTCATGGACCCGTCACACGGAACATTGTTGGACAATTGAAAAACACTTGTCACTTTTCGAACACTAATATGTTATAAAATACGTAAGTCACATTTATTTATTCACTAAATGCCCATAAAACATTCAAATTATTAAAATCGAATCACTTATTATTCACTAGTATCTCCTTCATCACAACAATGTAAACAACCGCCATCTTGGAATTCAACCCGTTCCAAATAAAAAAAAATCAAACATTTTTTTTTAATTTACACACCCAAATTTACAAATTCCAATCAATATTTGTTAATTACTCTCTATAATAATAGTTTTAATTAATATTTTGTTGTAAATAATTATTAAAATAATTAATTTCGCGGAGCGATCAGACACACGTCTGCACGCTAGAAAAACTGAAGAAATAGTGACGTGCGATCAAACGCGCAACACGCTGCAACGTACGTTGTTGCCCGAATACACGTAACGTCTTCTGGAACATGGCGGACGCGTGTCGTAGCTAACACCAGACAGATATAAACAAATGCAATGCGATTTCTATGGAAAAAAATAATTTTATTCTAAAAATCAATTAATAGGCTAAAAAGATGTGCTATTTTTTGCTGATTCTAATGGTATAATCACATTTGCGATTATATTTTTTTTAACGGGAGAAAATCGACTTTAAAAATACAAACTGACATTTTGACATATCTATTTTTCAATAATGATTTTGAACTAATTAAAGCCCTATACCCATGTTTTACACCCCAAAACGATGCTAAATTATAATAAAAACCTATTATTAATAGTTTCCGACCCCTATTTATTATTTTAATCCTTCAATATTCGAAATTCCATTTTCCCATGTTAAGTAGGTTAGAAGTTTATTCTTGAATTATTCGTTTCTCGCACAATTTACGGCCCTTTTGAAACAAGAAATCCAAAATGCAGCCCGAATGAATTAACTAGCCGCTACCACAAACCCTAAAAACCTATTTTTGGGTACGAACATACCAAAAAAAAGGCCCAATATATGACCAATTTTGAACAATTATAGCACTTTTTTCTCTCAATCTAAGGCCCTTTTGGCCTACAAAACTAAAAATAGACATCGTTCCGAACATTTCTCTTAAGTTTCAGCCCATAAAACCCATTTCTGGGTGCATGAGATGAAATAGATGTTTGACATCCAGATCGGATCACAGCTGATCTCAAAATTTGGTTGTTTTACGTAACCAAACCGGGTTTTTTGGTATGAAAATCAAAATAGGCATCATTTCGAACATCTATACTCAGTTTTAGGGTAATCGATGCATTTTTAAGAAAGCCGGAAGAACGTCGATTGGGTTGTTCGGATTGAGGAAGAGCTGCTCCAACATCGGCAGATTTACAGTTTCGAACCGGCTTTTTTGATATAAATATCAAAATATATATCGTTCTGAACGTCTATACCCACTTTCAGGGTAATCCGTTCACGTATATGAGATTTGGAAAGAAATGTTTGGTTATACGTTTACAGCCGGCAGAAATCATAAACAAACGATTAGATATAGAGGGATATTTGTAATCGAACCGGGTTTTCCAATTAAAAAATCAAGGTCTACATTAAATTAAACCTCTATACTCATTTTTAGGGCATACGATTAAAATATAAAGGAATGACAGCCATAAATGTGTGAGGTTTTGACGAGCCTAAAAAGTCGCTCAATTCCAATAAATATACAAACTGTGGAATGGTTTTATGTACTCTAAACAACTTATTTGTTATCTGCACACCTTATTTTAACTGTGTAGTAAACCCCAGTAAGGATAAACACAGTTAAAATACATATAGATATCATAAATTTCCGTATAAGTCAATCCGACATAATCATCGACTTTTCAGTCAAAACCACTCACAGTAAATATAATGAGAGTATCATATATAGAATCAGCATATTTTTAATGTGCTGTGTACCAAATTTCTTTCAATTCGGTAAAGAAATACAGATTTTCTTGACCAAAATATGAGAATTTATCATTCAACAGAATTGCAGCTGCCGACATCCAAATTTCTGGGTGTTTATTCATTGTATTATACGTTCAAAAACATCCAAATTGATACTTTACCTGAATTTTTTGCTCATATTTTCCTTTAAAAGTTTATATATGTAAATCTGGACTCGAAAATGATACGTAAAATTAACTGAAAAAAATAAAATTACAACTGAAACATAATAAATCTAGAAAATATTTGGGTAAAATCTTTATTGGACATAGGACAATACAGAAAAATGGGAATAAGGACAATACAAAGCACTAAATGTATGTAGTTCGGCTTCTTTGGATGCAGGATTTTGGACGTCTTCAAATATATCTCTTACTTACCATGAATAAATCGTGAAATCTTCTTCAAGAATTCCTAAAGTGTCTTTAAATATCGGTTTAAGTCCCTGAAAATAATAGAATATTATGAAAATACATTGTAAAGGCTCTGCCATCATAACAGAAAATTGAGTAAAATGTTAGTTATAATGAAAGTAGATAAGAAAAAATCATGATTGAGATGAAGAAAGTTTTAAAAAAATTGTTAGTTTTTGAAATATTTAAGATTTTAAACATTTATACTTTACGTCACACTATTGCTATCTTACTTGCACCCTACTATAGAAACTGGTGCGAGAAAGATGGCTATAGGTTTCGTTAAAAACTAAATGCAGTTAAAATAAAAACAATTATGACTTGTTATACTACGAATTGCTTCAAAATTAAACGAATTTTCATTTAAAATAATAGAAAAATTGCAGTGCTTGACCCCATTCAATATAATATAACCCCACTTTCAGAAGATATTATTGCAGAACAGTAAAAATATTTATACACAACATTTTACATACCTTCATTAATAATCTGCCAAAGCTTTATTGTTAAAATTAATGTAATAAATAATTTATTATTTTCTTCAATATTACCAGTAGCAAAAGGACGGAAACGGAAGTCATATCCGTACAATTTGCGGGACTTTTAAATGATTCCTTAATTGAAAAAAATATATTTCCGGCTAAACGATCTACTTGAGAACAAAATTTATTTGAAGAAAAATGTTCAAAATTAAATTTTAAGAGGGGTTTGTTTGAACCTTTTTTTAAAATTTTATACATTTTTAAAATAGGATTCATCAGCGAATTTAATTTGCAACAAATTATTTTCAAAATCAAGTACCTTTGTTTATAATTATTAAATAACCAAATTTTGGTTACATACATAGATCGACCTGTAGATTCCAAAAATCAATATATCAAATTTTTATCTAACCCATTTTTGGGTGCAATACGCCTTACCCAAAACTGGGTAGACATACAAGATTGGCACCTTAATTTTTGAAATCTACGAGTTAATTTATGTATATATCCAAAATTTGGTTACTTAATAATTATAAATGCGGGCACTGTGAATTCATAAAAATGACTACCTAATTGTAACTAAAAAATATTTCCGCCTAAACGGTCTACTTGAGAACAAAATTTATTTGAAGAAAGTTGTTCAAAATTAAATTTTAAGGGGGGTTTGTTTGAAACTTTTTTTAAAATTTATACATTTTTAAAACATAGTTCAGCAGCGAATTTAAAATGTAACAAATTATTTTCAAAATCAAGTACCTTTGTTTATAATTATAAAATAACCAAATTTTGGTAACATACGTAACTTTACCTGTAGATTCCAAAAATTCAAATATTATTTTTTTATTTCAACCCATTTTTGGGTGCAATGCGCCTTACCCAAAACTGGGTAGATACACGAAATTGGTACCTTCATTTTTCGAATCTACGAGTTGATTTATGTACATACCCAAAATTTGGTTACTTAATAATTATAAATACGGGCACTGTGAAGTTTTAAAAATAATTATCTATTTGTATAAAAAAAAAAATTCTGGCTAAATGGTCGACTTGAGAACAAATTTTATTTGAAAAAAAATATTCAAAATTAATTTCTAATAGGGGTTTGTTTGAAACTTATTTCAAAATTCCCACATTTTAAAAAATGTGCAGAAGGTTAAATATCATTTTCTGGTAAAAATGTACAAATTTTTAAAAAAAATTCTAACAAACCCCTATTAGAATTTAATTTTGAACATCTTTTTTCAAATAAATTTTGTTGTCAAGTCGACCGTTAAGCCGGAAATTTTTTTTTTACAATTAAGTAATTAATTTTAAAAATTCACACTGTCTATGTTTATAATTATATAAATTATATATCAATAATATAAAATTCAGCACAGCAAGTTTCATTTAAAACTTTTTTTGATACAATGCCACAATTTCAAAATATTAATTAATGTAAATGATTTACTGGAAATATTTTCGAACTCCCGCCCACGTCCCACCAATCAGTAACATATTGTACAGTACGTACTACCCGTTTCCCGCCATTTGCTACAAATCATAATGATAATAATTTAATAATCGTTTATTACATAAATTTGAACATTAAGACTGTGGCAGATTATTAAGAAAGGTATGAATAATGTTGTTTATAAATATTTTTACTGTGCTATAAATAATATAATCCGTATTTATATCTGAAAGTGTGGTTATATAACATATGTTTCATTGTGTCTTTTTTACATTCATAATTTGCCATTTTTTTCAGAGATTTCATTTGCTGTTTTAAGACAGTTTAAAAGCCCTTAAAGAAGTTTTAAAAGATGGACCCATTCTTGGTAAGTAAATAATATATTTCAAGATTTGGCCAAAAATATGTCCAGCGTCCAAACAAGCCGAATTTTACATTACACCTTTTGTACTGTCCTTATACCCATTTTTATACAATCTCCTATGTCCAATAAAGATTTTACCCAAATATTTATTGTTTTATTTGCAATTTTTAAATTTTCAGGTGTCCGAAGTTACATAATATGAATTTCTAAAGGAAAATATGAGCAAAAAATTAAGGTAAAGTATCAATTTGGATGTTTTTGAACGTATAATACAATGAATAAACACCCAGAAATTTGGATGTCGGCAGCTGCAATTCTGTTGAATGATAAATTCTCATATTTTGGTCAAGAAAATCTGTATTTCTTTACCGAATTGAAAGAAATTTGGTACACAGCACATTAAAAATATGCTGATTCTATATATGATACTCTCATTATATTTACTGTGAGTGGTTTTGACTGAAAAGTCGATGATTACGTCGGGTTGACTTATACGGAAATTTATGATATCTATATGTATTTTAACTGTGTTTATCCTTACTGGGGTTTACTACACAGTTAAAATAAGGTGTGCAGATAACAAATAAGTTGTTTAGAGTACATAAAACCATTCCACAGTTTGTATATTTATTGGAATTGAGCGACTTTTTAGGCTCGTCAAAACCTAACACATTTATGGCTGTCATTCCTTTATATTTTAATCGTATGCCCTAAAAATGAGTATAGAGGTTTAATTTAATGTAGACTTTGATTTTTTAATTGGAAAACCCGGTTCGATTACAAATATCCCTCTATATCTAATCGTTTGTTTATGATTTCTGCCGGCTGTAAACGTATAACCAAACATTTCTTTCCAAATCTCATATACGTGAACGGATTACCCTGAAAGTGGGTATAGACGTTCAGAACGATATATATTTTGATATTTATATCAAAAAAGCCGGTTCGAAACTGTAAATCTGCCGATGTTGGAGCAGCTCTTCCTCAATCCGAACAACCCAATCGACGTTCTTCCGGCTTTCTTAAAAATGCATCGATTACCCTAAAACTGAGTATAGATGTTCGAAATGATGCCTATTTTGATTTTCATACCAAAAAACCCGGTTTGGTTACGTAAAACAACCAAATTTTGAGATCAGCTGTGATCCGATCTGGATGTCAAACATCTATTTCATCTCATGCACCCAGAAATGGGTTTTATGGGCTGAAACTTAAGAGAAATGTTCGGAACGATGTCTATTTTTAGTTTTGTATGCCAAAAGGGCCTTAGATTGAGAGAAAAAAGTACTATAATTGTTCAAAATTGGTCATATATTGGGCCTTTTTTTTGTTATGTTCGTACCCAAAAATAGGTTTTTAGGGTTTGTGGTAGCGGCTAGTTAATTCATTCGGGCTGCATTTTGGATTTCTTGTTTCAAAAGGGCCGTAAATTGTGCGAGAAACGAATAATTCAAGAATAAACTTCTAACCTACTTAACATGGGAAAATGGAATTTCGAATATTGAAGGATTAAAGTAATAAATAGGGGTCGGAAACTATTAATAATAGGTTTTTATTATAATTTAGCATCGTTTTGGGGTGTAAAACATGGGTATAGGGCTTTAATTAGTTCAAAATCATTATTGAAAAATAGATATGTCAAAATGTCAGTTTGTATTTTTAAAGTCGATTTTCTCCCATTAAAAAAAATATAATCGCAAATGTGATTATACCATTAGAATCAGCAAAAAATAGCACATCTTTTTAGCCTATTAATTGATTTTTAGAATAAAATTATTTTTTTCCATAGAAATCGCATTGCATTTGTTTATATCTGTCTGGTGTTAGCTACGACACGCGTCCGCCATGTTCCAGAAGACGTTACGTGTATTCGGGCAACAACGTACGTTGCAGCGTGTTGCGCGTTTGATCGCACGTCACTATTTCTTCAGTTTTTCTAGCGTGCAGACGTGTGTCTGATCGCTCCGCGAAATTAATTATTTTAATAATTATTTACAACAAAATATTAATTAAAACTATTATTATAGAGAGTAATTAACAAATATTGATTGGAATTTGTAAATTTGGGTGTGTAAATTAAAAAAAAATGTTTGATTTTTTTTTATTTGGAACGGGTTGAATTCCAAGATGGCGGTTGTTTACATTGTTGTGATGAAGGAGATACTAGTGAATAATAAGTGATTCGATTTTAATAATTTGAATGTTTTATGGGCATTTAGTGAATAAATAAATGTGACTTACGTATTTTATAACATATTAGTGTTCGAAAAGTGACAAGTATTTTTCAATTGTCCAACAATGTTCCGTGTGACGGGTCCATGACAACAAATGCTGTTTACATCTTATTCCGGGGCAGTTTTCCACAACAGTTGGGGCAGTTTTCCGGCTTTTTTTCAAAGGATTACACCATGGTAAAAAATTGGTAGGAAGTTTTTCTTTGCCATTTGCCTTCTAGCACATGTACTCAAATGTATTTTTCTCTCCCAATCGTTAGCTACTAGTTTTAAATATTTACTAATACAAACATGTTTTCAGCCTAATCAAATATTGTTTCACAGCCTAACCTTTATTTTTCAGCTCTTTTACAGCTAGTTTTTAAGTTATTTTAATAGTTTTCAGAGGTAGGGACATATTTAGGTTAGCCTGCCGTGCTGAGCATGAAGTCCTGATGAGCCTAGCTGATCCTGAAGGCCCCTCATGGAGCATAGAGATTAATAATTTTTCTTTCTTAATTTAAACTAGATATAATTAGGTTAGAAATTTTCGAATGGTTGTAAAAATTTCCTATCGTACATATACAAGTAAATTTTAAAGTTTTTTTTTGAATGTTTTAAATAAAAAACGTACG
The DNA here is from genome assembly GCA_951394225.1 of Harpalus rufipes. Taxonomy (NCBI): domain Eukaryota; kingdom Metazoa; phylum Arthropoda; class Insecta; order Coleoptera; family Carabidae; genus Harpalus; species Harpalus rufipes. Next base: position 1,028,004 of record OX596288.1, read on the forward strand.
ATATTTGGAGTTTTTACAGTGATTATATATACCTATTTGTTTAATAAAATAATAATTAGTGTTTTGATAATTGGATGTCTTATATAAATAGCAAAGTACCATTATTTTTTCAATAATCTTAAAATAAATATTCTTAAATTTATTTAAATACGTAATTAGTTTAAACATTCAATCAATATTTTTGTTAACTATATAGATTTTTTATACAATGATTCGGTGCTTTGTTAATAATAAATTTACAATTAATATTTTTATGTCAGTATATTGTTGTTTAATATTTATGGTATATATTTCACACCCGCTGGAAGGCAAAACCTTGTTATATTTTGGATAATTACTATTATTTACCCTCCGTGAAAGAGCTATTAATCGGTTTAAAATGATTAACAATATTTAATATATTATTTTAATAATCCTGAAAATTGTTTTTAACCTAGCAAGCTTTAGTTTTTAATTGTATATTTGATAGCTGTTACTTTGACAATGATGCACTGTTACTGTAGGTGTATTTATAGGTTATGATACTTGATTGAAATAATAAATAAATAAGTGTAACAGTCTTAATAAACATTAAAATCATTTTTTAATTGGAAAGTATTAAATTTTGATTGATTGTCATTTAACATTTTAAAATTATTGGACGTCGAATAATTTAATAGTTTATATGATGTTATCAATATTTTGAATTGTAAAGTTAATTATTTTGGCAAATTAACAGCTCAAAAATCAGATGCGCCCCTAAAATTATCCAGAATAATAATCAAGGGGCACCCATTTTTTTATATTTATTGTTGTCTTTGAAGTGCACCGTACCCGTACCTTAGAATAAGAGTGTTAGGGACAAAGCCCTGCAAATTAGTTGCGCCTTAGTTTTAAATTAGTTTTCGACTCTGCGTTTTACATTCGGTCGTCGGCAGGCATAAAGGCCCCGCGAGGCCAAGCGGTCTATTCTATTGCCGCCCTAGAGCCAGAATATTAATTTATTCTGGCATTGGGGTACGACGTTGGTCGGTGGTAATATCGAATAACTCGGAATTTTGGTTTTCGTTCTCGCGATTATCACGAAATCAGGGAAAGAATTACCTACTCTTATTGGGTTCAATTCCCAAAGAGACAGGTATAATAATAATACAATTATTAGGTTCAATTACCAAACAGAAAAATTAGGTACATAGTTTATAAATGCCGTTGAGGATAATGTTTAGATAAATGTCCATATAATGTTAATTAGAGGCATATTGTACAAAATAAGATGACAAGACACAGACGCCTGACAATTTACTGTTGGGCCCTTTCTTTAGTTTTAAGTTGCGCCTTTACGGGTACGGGCCGAGCACTATATTTATATTTATGTATGCGCCTAGCCGCCCCTGGACGCTAGTTTCTATGGGGTGGCCCATAATAAGTTCTCGTCCATAATAAGTTCTCGCCTAGAAGTCCTCCTAACGTGAGGCAACATTAAAGTCCTCCTAACGTGAGGCAACCTTAAAGTCCTCCTAACGTGAGGCAATTTTAAACTTTGAAAATTGTGCCATTATATTGCAAAGAAAATATGAATAAATAAATATTTGATAGAGAGAAATATATAAACACAGACACACACACGCATGCACACAAATATGTATTATGTTTCAGTATGAATTCAAGAAGGACCGAAGACCACTCGGACACAGAAAATATCTCTAATGATGAATGGAAAAGTATGTCAAAAATAAATACAAACAAAATTATAAAATATTAAAATATTTTTTTTATTTATAGTTAGAAAATAGAAGAACCACTCGGCACTGAAAATATATGAAGAAAATTTGCATTTACCTTGAAACAACAAAGGTATAAAATAAAATTATTCTCCCCAAATATAATATAATACAAATATTTTTTTTTTACAGGAGGAAATCTACAACCCTCTAATTTCAAGAATCCCTCTTACCGCCCAACGCCCCCCCCCCATTAAATATTTATTATATTATAAAAAAAAAAAAAATTTAAATGAGTCTACCATTTATTCTAGTTATAAGTATTTATTGCCATATCTCGATGTAACGGCACCACATATATATGTATATAAAAATACACAACACAAACACAAAATAGTAAATTAAAATAATGGCATGGTTTTCAAAGTCTGCGCCCAAAATCGGTTCGCGATTACGTAATAAATAATATTGGGTAGTTAACAATTAATTAATTGGTATATTTATTGTTCATCCTATTTGTTTTTCGTTTGAATGTTTGAATTAATAATAACACTATATAATTATTAAGAAACAAATGAGGTCCTCCACTATATTAAGAAATAATTAGAACGTGGGTCATTTGTATTAAAAATGGGCCTTAAAACGTTATGATAATACGTAGGGATTATATAGTAGGGACTATGACTCAAATAAAAATGTAAACTAAATGATACTTGTTTGCTTTTATGATGCTACGCCAGAAAAAAACCACGTACGTTTGAATGAAAGTTAAAGTATAATGTTGAATGGCATATCATTGGCAACCAAACTTAAAATAAGATTAACATCAACATCATAGAATATTTAAAATAATTAACGAATAACAATTAAGGCTTTATGGAGCTATAGATCGCTTTCAAACTAGTTTTATAAAAAATAAATAATGGAGGACCTATTAAAAATATAGATGTCTTTGGAGGATTTCAGGTATTGTTTATATTTACATGTTGGCCTCGTAAGGTGTCTAAACTAGAAATAATAAAAAACTGTACAAAGTACAAATGCGGCACTTGGTGAACTGCTCTAAATAATATTTAAATTACACTTGGCAATTGTAGATAATAGACCACCTTTAGAGGATTTCAGGTGTTATTGTTTTATTTATATGTTGGCCTCTTAGATAGATGTCTATAATTTATAAGAAATTGTAGATAATCTTTGAGGATTTCAGGTGTTACTGTTTGATTTATTTATATGTATGTGTCGGCCTCTATAAGATATCTATAGTTAACTATCCAATATTACGGTAAAAATGCGGTTTGCCCGGTGCAACTATGCACAGTACAAAATAAATAATATTGCGCCTATAAACAAATGCATTCCCAAAAATAAGCAAATTCATTTTAGAATCAATATAAAAATGATATAAATGTATATTTTGATTCTTATGAGTTTTAATTTGGTTGTATATTTTCAATGTTTTATAAAACATTGTACTCGATTAAAAATATTAGAATACGTCTGTGTTTAATTTGGTTAAATTGGCGACAATCCTGTAGGTGTGACTTTCTATGAAATGTAGCTTAAAGTCAGTGAACAAAATTCTTAATTAGCCTATAACATACCGCTAATTATTGCGAGTTGTAAGGTTGTAAATATAAAACTTTGCATTGTTTATTCATATTTCTAATTATTGATCACGCTAGTTATTTTAAATTTTTATAGATGTTGAAATAGTTTGAGAACAAAATAAGCTTAACGTCTACGTTACAATATTTAAAAAAATATTACTCCTTAACGAATAACAATTAACACTTTATAGAACATCAGATCGCATTCAATTTGTGGGTTCGAATCTTGTTTCTTGTTAAAATAAACAATATTTTAAGGGTGATAATTAAAATATAATCTACCCTTTCATGTACTAAGTTATTAGAGAATTATAAATAAATTAAGTAAAAAAAATATGAGTTTTGTTTTAAATATTTAATACTGGTTTATATTTGTGTTAATTACTCTGATATAATAGAATAGTACATTAAAACACAAGTATCATAAGGCAATCTGTTAACGTACGAGTCCAAGTTTGGAAAACGAGCCGCTAGGCGAGTTTTACAAAGGACGAGTGCGTCAACAGGCCTTATGATACGTGTTTTTTATACTATTTTTTCTATTGAGGTATTTTTACGATTAAATTTATTTAAATTGCGACGTCAAATTATGACTAGGTATTTTTTTGTTAGTTATGTTTATGTTGGTAACGCTTCTCGCTAACAATTGAAATTTCATATTTTGTCAACTATTGATTAATTAGTGTATTGCAAGGTGTATTGTATTTATGATTCAAGGTCTGATTCTGGTTGTGAAATTAATATTATATTTTTTTCTAGTCCTATCACCTAAAGAAAGTATAAAAATCCATAATTAAAAGTAATATGTTGAAATATTATCAACAACTTACCATTTTGAGGTTACCTGTCATCTGTCAGTTATGAAAGCATGACTACCAACTCGAGAACATGAAAGGCGCCAAAAATAGTACGCTTATAGATCTTCTAAACGTCGTGTTTGCAGTACAAAACAGTGCGTTTATAGAAACATAAGAACACCGAAATAGAAAAAATATGGTATTGAATAATGAACGTTTAAAATTTGAGTTCTACATAGAATTCTCTGTCAGAATGAGAGTGATTTTTGACTTAATATTTAAAAACATTTTTTATTTGGTTGAAAATATAATTTATTTATATTCGCAGCTAAACGACGCAAATTCAACAGTTGTTGTAAATTGTACACGAAAATAGAAAAAATAAGTAGGCACACTTAAGCAATGAATGAGGCGATATTAAAAAATCTAGATACGGCACTGGGGATTTTTTAAATGCATACCTAGATAAATTGCGGCATAATTTTTATGAGCGATACAAAAAATTATTTCTACTCTACAAATTTTGCACAATAATTACAACGTTAACAAATAGTAATATATCTTTGATCATTGGATTAAATTCTAAACCCTTTTTCTGGGTGTAATGTTATGCAATATAGACCCTTGCATTTTACAATTTAATAATGAATTGAATTAAAAATATATTTTGGGATTTATTGTTTAGAAATTTGGTAAAATAATAATTTAAAAACTATGTCGTCCCATAACAACTTTACGTAAAATTATAATCTATTTTATTAATTAGTTGGCCTATTAAGGGTGGTTAATAGAGGTAAAATTCTATTTTACATAATACATAATACAGTCCTTAATTTCATCCTCTTTACATTTTTATAATTGTTTAAAATGTAATCAACAATCACTTGAAAGAGTAGCACACCTTATTAATTACCATTAATAATTTTCTTAAAGTCCAGGGCTGGACTCAGGCTCTTAGGGGGGTTCCTAGGTTAAGTTAGTTTTCCCCTCGTTTCGTTTGCTATATATTTATATGTTCGCCTCTTTAAGTTGTCTGACATTCTGTCTTTTTTTAATAATTTTATAATAATTTCTTTACAACAATTTTATATTTGAATTAATATTTAATAATTAATAGTAAATAATTGAGGATGAAATTAACCGAATTAGTAATATTTGGTGATTTTTATAATAATTTTATTAATCGTACATTAAAATAAAAAATACAAAACTAGAGGTTAATAAATATGATTAACAAGCCCTTAAATAATTTATTTTTTAATGACTAACTTTATTAATAAATATTTCTGTTAATAATAATAATAGTTAATCTATGGAGGATTTCAGGTGTTTCTATTTGTTTATTTATGTGTTGGCCTCTTAAGATTTCTATTATTAATTAATAATGAATACATTTCACAACTAATTAATCTAAATTAATAAAATGGATAGAGTTAAATCCAGGACAGGACTGGGCAGCTTAGAGGGGCTTTTAGTTATGATAGCTCCCCCTCGTTTCGTTTCTTTTTATTTCTATGTGTTCGCTTTTCTAACTGTTTCATCCTCCTGTCCAATTAATTAATGAATATTAATCGTTTAGTTATTTCTATCTTGAAAGTATTGTTTTGTTTCTTTTTTTTAAATAAATAGGAACAATTACGGGCTATTAATTATTTTATTAACCATAAACTTAACGAAATTAACAGTAATTTAAATTAAGGTGTAGGACAACTAGTTTTTAAATTAGATATTAAATTAATTTATGATTAATTTGCATTTGGCATTTGTACGGGGATAAATAATATTTTATTAAAGGGTTCAGAGGGTTGAGTAAATTAGGGTATAGGAATTAAGGGCATTAATCGTATAACCAACACTTAGAAAAGGGTATTTAAATTTAATTCATAAATACTTTCGCATATTTACGCTACCCTTTAAAGATATTTGTAATTTATTTATTAGATCAACAGTAATTATACATCTATTAAACATTAATTACACTCCACAATTCAGCAAATTTTATACCCTTTTTATGGGTATAATGTTATGCAATATAGACCCTTGCATTGCCCAAATAAATAATGAATTGAATTAAAAATATATTTTGGGATTTATTGTTTGGAAATTAGGTAAAATATTAATTTAAAAAATATGTAGACCTCATAACAACTTTGGATAAAATTATAATATATTTTGTTAATTACTTGGCCTGTTAAGGGTGGTTAATTGGGGTTAAAGTATATTCAATACAGTCATGAATTTCATCCTCTTTACATTTTAATAATAGTTTGAAATGTAATCAACATTCACTTGAAAGAGTAATACATCTTATTAATTATCAATAATAATTTTATTAAAGTCCAGGGCAGGAATCAGGCTCTTAGGGGGGCTCCTAGGTTAAGATAGCTTTCCCCTCGTTTCGTTTGCTATTTATTTATATGTTTGCCTCTCTAAGTTGTCTGACATTCTGCCTTTTGTTTTAATTTTTAATAATTTCTTTACAATAATTTTGTCTTTGTATTAATCTTTTATAATTAATAGTAAATAATTGAGGATGAAATTAATCGATTTAGTAATATTTGGGGATTTTTATAATAATTTTATTAATCTTACATTAAAATAAATAACGAGGTTAATAATTATAATTAACAAGCCCTTAAATTATTTATTTTTTTAATGAATAACTATTAATTACGGTTTTTTTGAATATTAATAATAGATAATCTATGGAGGATTTCAGGTGTTTCTATTTGTTTATTTATGTGTTAGCCTCCTAAGATTTCTATTATTAATTAATAATGAATACATTTCATAACTAATTAATCTAAATTAATAAAATGGATAGTGTTAAATCCAGGACAGGGCTGGGCAGGTCAGAGGGGCTTTTAGTTAAGATAGCTCCCCTCGTTTCGTTTCTTTTTATTTCTATGTGTTCGCCTTTCTAACTGTCTCATCATCCTGTCCAATTACTTAATAATTGAATATTAACTTCATTTTGTTTTGTTTCTTTTACAAATAAATATAAACAATTAATGGTTTTTAATTATTTTATTAACCACAAAATTAACAAAAATATCAGTAATTTAAATAGAGGTGTATGAGGACTGCTAATTTATTAATTATAATTATAGTTTATTAATATTCATTTGGCTTTTGTAAGGGGGTAAAAAATATATTATTAACTGACCACAATTGAGTAAATTAGGGGTTGTAGTAACTAAAGGGTCTTTATTTGTATAAACACCATTAAAAAGGGTATTTAATAAATTACACGCCGTGAAAATAATTACAACTAATCTTATTGTATCTATTTAATTAATTCATAAATATTTTCACAAATTTACCACTTATGCATGATAAAAATAACATCATCCTATCACACGCAGAAACAACAGGGGTAGTTAATAATTTTTGTACGCTAAATATATCTTTATAGAGACCCCCTATGTTTATTTGTGCCTATACTTAGTCAAACACTAATATATAATGAATAATACTGTGTAACATGCGACATCACACAGGTACTCACAGCTCATGTGGAGAAATCACCACAAGAATTATTTTAAAAACAATACATTAGGATCGCATTATATTTAAATGGTTCAAGTTCTTACAAAATATCGGTTATTAGTCCAAATAAATAAGTAGCTTAATACAAGAACCACCAATGTACATATTTCGTAATTTTGGGAATAAATGATTTGAAATCGAGATATTTGAGAAATTTGCTAGTGAATATGCGATACAAAAATTTTACGCTACCCTTTAAAGATATTTATAATATATATTAGATCAACAATAATTATACTATATACTTATATCTATTAAACATTAATTGCACTCCACAATTCAGCAAATTTCATACCCTTTTTCTGGGTGTAGTGTTATGCAATGCAGACCCTTGCATTTCCCAATTTAATAATGAATTGAATTAAAAATATATTTTGGGATTTATTGTTTAGAAATTAGGTAAAATAATAATTTAAAAACTATGTCGTCCTTATAACAACTTTACGTAAAATTATAATCTATTTTGTTAACTAGTTGGGTAATTACAGATGGTTAATAGAGGTTAAACTCTTTTCAATACAGTCTTTAATTTCATCCTCTTTACATTTTTATAATTGTTTAAAATGTAATCAACAATCACTTGAAAGAGTAACACACCTTATTAATTATCATTAATAATGTTCTTAAAGTCCAGGGCAGGACTCAGGCATTTAGAAGGGCTCCTAGGTTAAGTTAGTTTTCCCTCGTTTCGTTTGATATTTATATGTTCGCCTCTTTAAGTTGTCTGACATTCTGCCTTTTGATTTAATTTTTAATAATTTCTTTACAATAATTTTATTTCTGAATTAATCTTTAATAATTATTAGTAAATAATTGAGGATGAAATTAATCGAATTAGTAATATTTGGGGATTTTTATAATAAATTTAGTAATCGTACATTAAAATAAATAACCAGAGGTTCATAAATATAATTAACAAGCCCTTAAATTGTTTATATTTTATTGATTAACTTTGTTAATAAATGTTAATCACATATCTTTCTTCCTGTTAATAATAATAATAGATAATCTATGGAGGATTTCAGGTGTTTCTATTTGTTTATTTATGTGTTGGCCTCCTAAGATTTCTATGTTTAATTAATAATGAATACATTTCATAACTAATTAATTTAAAATAATAAAATGGATAGAGTTGAATCCAGGACAGGACTGGGCAGCTTAGAGGGGCTTTTAGTTATGATAGCTCCCCCTCGTTTCATTTCTGTGTTCGCCTTTCTAACTGTCTTATCCTGTCCAATTACTTAATAATTGAATATTAACATCATTTTGTTTTGTTCCTTTTCTATATAAATAAAAAGAAACAATTAATGGTTTTTAATTATTTTATTAACCACAAAATTAACAAAAATATCAGTAATTTAAATTAGGGTGTATGAGAACTACTAGTTTAATTATAGTTTATTAATATTCATTTGGCTTTTGTAAAGGGATAAAAAATATATTATTAACTGATCACAATTGAGTAAATTAGGGCGTAGTAACTAAAGGGTCTTTATTTGTATAATCGCCATAAAAAAGGGTATTTAATAAATTATACGCCGTGAAAATCATTACAACTAATCTTATTTTATCTATTTAATGAATACATAAATATTTTCACAAATTTACCACTTGCATATAGTAAAAATAGCATCATCCTATCACACCTAGAAACAACAGGGGTAGTTAATAATTTTTGTACGCTAAATATATCTTTATAGTGACCCCATATGTTTATTTGTGCCTATACTTAGTCAAACACTAATATATAATGAATAATACTGTGTAACATGCGACACTTCATAGGTACTCACAGCTCATGTGGAGAAATCATCACAAGAATTATTTTAAAAGCAATACGGTTTATATAAATAAAATTTTGTTATATTTAAACATTCTACGAGCATAGTAGTATATTTTTTTGTTGCTTGGTGGCAAAACCAACCTGTTGAATATCGCGATTTTTGAAAATAAATTAAAATAATATATTAATAAAATCGTTAATTTATTCTTTCAATATGAAATATATTATTAATTCGGAAATGAGCACAAAATGGTACTTGAAATACAAAGTAAAAAAGATAATTATATTTTCTATAAATGATAATATATGTACATATTAGGATCGTATTATATTTAAATGGTTCAAGTTCTTACAAAATATTGGTTATTAGTCCAAATAAATCTGTAGCTTAATACAAGAACCACCAATGTACATATTTCGTAATTTTGGGAATAAATGATTTGAAATCGAGATATTTGAGAAATTTGCTAGTGAATATGCGATACAAAAATTTTACGCTACCCTTTAAAGATATTTATAATATATTTATTAGATCAACAATAATTATACTATATACTTATATCTATTAAACATTAATTGCACTCCACAATTCAGCAAATTTCATACCCTTTTTCTGGGTGTAGTGTTATGCAATGCAGACCCTTGCATTTCCCAATTTAATAATGAATTGAATTAAAAATATATTTTGGGATTTATTGTTTAGAAATTAGGTAAAATAATAATTTAAAAACTATGTCGTCCTCATAACAACTTTACGTAAAATTATAATCTATTTTGTTAACTAGTTGGGTAATTAAAGATGGTTAATAGAGGTTAAACTCTATTCAATACAGTCCTTAATTTCATCCTCTTTACATTTTTATAATTGTTTAAAATGTAATCAACAATCACTTGAAAGAGTAACACACCTTATTAATTATCATTAATAATTTTCTTAAAGTCCAGCGCAGGACTCAGGCTCTTAGGGGGGCTCCTAGGTTAAGTTAGCTTTCCCCTCGTTTCGTTTGCTATTTATTTATATGTTCGTCTCTCTAAGTTGTCTGACATTCTGTCTTTTATAATAATTTTTTTACAGTATTTTTTTATTTTAATTAATCTTTAATAATTAATAGTAAATAATTGAGGATGAAATTAATCGAATTAGTAATATTTGGGGATTTTTTAAATAATTTTATTAATCGTACATTAAAATAATAAACTAGAGGTTAATAAATATAATTAACAAGCCCTTATATTATTTATTTTTTAATGACACTTTATTAATAAATATTCCTATTAATATTAATAATAGATAATCTATGGAGGATTTCAGGTGTTTCTATTTGTTTATTTATGTGATGGCCTCCTAAGATGTCTATTATTAATTAATAATGAATACATTTCATAACAATTAATGTAAATTAATATAATGGGTAGATTTAAATCCATGACAGGACTGGGCAGTTTAGAGGGGCTTTTAGTTAAGGTAGCTCGCCCTCGTTTCGTTTCTGTTTATTTCTATGTGTTCGCCTTTCTAACTGTCTATCATCCTGTCCTATTGCTTAATTAATAATTGAATATTAATCTCATGATTATTATTTATATTTAGAAAGTATTGTTTTGTTTCTTTTCTAAATAAATAAATGGAAACAATTAATGGATTTTAATTAATTTATTAATCACAAATTGACAATACCAGTAATTTAAATTTGGGTGTATGAGGACGGCTACTTTATTAAGTATGATTATAGTTTATTAATTTTCATTTGGCATTTGTAAGGGGGTAAAATATATATTATTAACTGATTCACAATTGAGTAAATTAGGGATTAGTACAAAAGGGTCTTTAATTGTATAAACAACACGTAAGAAGGATATTTTCTTTCAATAATTAATTCGGAAATGAATACAACATGATACTTGAAATACAAAGTAACAAAGACACTTATATTTTCTATAAATGATAATATATGTACATATTAGGATCATAGGATCGTATTATATTTAAATGGTTTAAGAGATCCAAAATGTCGGTTATTACTCCGAATAATTCTGAAGCTTAATACAAGAACCACAAATGTCCATATTTCGTAATAGATATTTATAATTTATTTATTAATTAAATCAACAACAATTATACATCTATTAAACCTTAAGTGCACTCCACACTTCAACAAATTTCAAACCCTTTTTCTGGGTGTAATGTTATGCAATAGGCCCTGGCATTTCGTTAAAATAATAATTTAAAAACTATGTAGTCCTCATAACACTAGGGTTAAAAATCTGTTCAATACAGTCCTGAATTTCATCCTCTTTACATTTTTATAATAGTTTGAAATTTAATCAACTTTAATTTGAAAGAGTAATACATCTTATTATTAATTCTCATTAATAATTTTGTTCAAACCCAGAGCAGGACTCAGGCTCTTAGGGGGGCTTTCCAGTCGTTTCGTTTGCTATTTATTTATATGTTCGCCTCTCTAAGTTGTCTGACATTCTGTCTTTTAAATTTTTAATTATTTTATAATAATTTCTTTACAATAATTAATTTTTGGGGGTAGTTAGATGGGTGAATATAATTCATGTTATTTTATTTGAAGCAATCTTTAATAATTAATAGTCAATAATTGAAGATGAAATTTATCGAATTAATTAGTATTATTTGGGGATTTTTATAATAATTCAATTAATCTTACATTAAACTAGAGGTTAATAAATATAATTACTAAGCCCTTAAATTATTTACTTTTTTAATGACTCACTTTATTAATAAATATTAATAACATCCTTCTTCCTGTTAATAATAATAATAGATAATCTATGGAGGATTGCAGGTGTTTCTATTTGTTTATTTATGTGTTGGCCTCCTAAGGTTTCTATTATTAATTAATAATGAATTCATTTCATAACAATTAATGTAAATTAATATAATGGGTAGATTTAAATCCAGGACAGGACTGGGCAGCTTAGAGGAGCTTTTAGTTAAAATAGCTCCCCCTCGTATCGTTTCTTTTTATGTCTATGTGTTCGCCTTTCTGTTTCATCATCCTGTCTAATTAATTATTGAATATTAATCGTTTAGTTATTTATATCTTGAGAGTATTGTTTTGTTCCTTTTTTTAAATAAATAGGAACAATTAAGGTCTATAAATTATTTTATTAACCAAAAACTTAACGAAATTAACTAATTTAAATTAAGGTGTAGGAGGACTACTAGTTTATTAAATAGATATTAAATTAATTTATGATTAAAGTTTATTAATTTTAGTTTAGCATTTGTAAGGGGCGTAAATCATATTTTATTAAAGGGTTCAGAGGGTTTAGTAAGTTAGGGTATAGTAATTAAGGGCATTAATTGTATAATCAACACTTAGAAAAGTGTATTTACATTTAATTCATAAATTCTTTTGCATATTTACCACTTATACACAGTAAAAATAAAATATCAACGTATCACACCCAGAAACAACAAGGGTAGTTACTAATTTTTGTATGCTAAATATATCTTTATATATCACATAATTATTAGTTTTGTACATAGTCACATACGAATATATAATGACTAATACTCTGTAAGATGCGTCACCTCACAGGCACTCACAGCTCACGTGGAGAAATCACCACAAAAATTACTTTAAAAACAATACCATTTATATAAACTTGTATGTTATTATATGTAAATATTCTATGAGTTATTTGCATTTATACATAAATATATCATGTAAATTATTGAATGGCAAGATTTATCAGGCGTTACCTCGTATGAGCTTACAGCTATTGTGGCGAAAACACCACAAGAATTACTTTTAAAACATATAACACCAGTTATACAAAATTGTATCATATATTATTATATTTAAAAATTCTATGAGCCCAGTAGTATAAATTTTTGTTACTTGGTGGCAGCACCAACCCGTTGAAATTCGCAATTTTTGAAAATAAATAAAATAATACATTAATCAAATCGTGAATTTATTGTTTTCAGCTCGCGTTCACATTATAATGTGTATCAGACTTGCACAAACCAAAGTTCTATTTTTAGATTGGTACATTGTTGACTTGTGTTTGAAATTGATTTATATGGAATTATTTGTTTTGGCTTAGAAAATATATTTAATTAATATTTACAAAAATTACTACGCGAAGCAACGAGTTTTATGCACTATTTTCTTTCAATATGAAATATATAATTAATTCTAAAACGAACACAAGATGGTACTTGAAGTACAAAGTAACAATGAAACGTATATTTTCTATAAATGATAATATATGTACATATTAGGATCGTATTTATTTTAAATGGTTTAAATTCTTACAAAATATCGGTTATTAGTCCAAATAAATCAGTAGCTTAATACAAGAACCACCAATGTACATATTTCATAATTTTGGGAATAAATGATTTGAAATCGAGAAATTTGAGAAATTTCTTCAATGGGTTCTATAGTGAATATGCGATTCAAAAATTTTACGCTACCCTTTAAAGATATTTATAATTTATTTATAATAGTTGTACATCTATTAAACATTAATTACACTATACATTTCAGCAAATTTCATACCCTTTTTCTGGGTGTAATGTTATATAATATAGACCCTTGTATTTCCCAAATAAGTAATGAATTGAATTAATAACATATTTTGGGATTTATTGTTTGAAAATTTGGTAAAATAATAATTTAAAAACTATGTCGTCCTCGTAAAATTATAATCTATTTTGATAATTATTTGGGTGATTAAAGATGGTTAAAAGAGGTTAAACTCTATTCAATACAGACCTTAATTTCATCCTCTTTACATTTTAATAATAGTTTGAAATGTAAGTCCAGGGCAGGAATCAGGCTCTTAGGGGGGCTCCTAGGTTAAGATAGCTTTCCCCTCGTTTCGTTTGCTATTTATTTATATGTTCGCCTCTCTAAGTTGTCTGACATTCTGCCTTTTGATTTAATTTTTAATAATTTCTTTACAATAATTTTATCTTGGAATTAATCTTTTATAATTAATAGTAAATAATTGAGGATGAAATTAACCGAATTAGTAATATTTGGGGATTTTTATAATAATTTTATTAATCGTACATTAAAATAAATCGATGTATACTTCGTATCCAAATGTGTAATAATTAAAAGAATATCGACGGATGATGGATAAATTGAAGGAAATAAAATATACTCATTGTTGCAAACGTTTCGGATTTTTATTAATCCATCCTCAGTGCTACAGAGGAAAGGAAGAATAAATCGTTACAAAGTAAAATACAGCAAAAGCCCAGCAATAATTACACATTACTAAATAAATAATGCTTACCAACAGAAGATTGTTACAATAAATTTTTAAGGATGCAATTAATCGAATTAGTAATATTTGGGGATTTTTATAATAATTTTATTAATCGTACATTAAAATAAATAACTAGAGGTTAATAAATATAATTAACAAGCCCTTAAATTGTTTATTTTTTAATGAATATTAATTACGGATTTTTTGAATATTAATAATAGATAATCTATGGAGGATTCCAGGTGTTTCTATTTGTTTATTTATGTGTTGGCCTCTTAAGATTTATTTTATTAATTAATAATGAATACATTTCATAACTAATTAATCTAAATTAATAAAATGGATAGAGTTAAATCCAGGACAGGACTGGGCAGGTCAGAGGTTCTCTTAGTTAAGATAGCTCCCCCTCGTTTCGTTTCTTTTTATTTCTATGTGTTCGCCTTTCTAACTGTCTCATCATCCTGTCCAATTACTTAATAATTGAATATTAACTTCATTTTGTTTTGTTTCTTTTACAAATAAATATAAACAATTAATGGTTTTTAATTATTTTATTAACCACAAAGTTAACAAAAATATCAGTAATTTAAATAGGGGTGTATGAGGACTGCTAATTTATTAATTAAAATTATAGTTTATTAATATTCATTTGGCTTTTGTAAGGGGGTAAAAAATATATTATTAACTGACCACAATTGAGTAAATTAGGGGTGTAGTAACTAAAGGGTCTTTATTTGTATAATCACCATTAAAAAGGGTATTTAATAAATTACACGCCGTGAAAATAATTACAACTAATCTTATTGTATCTATTTAATTAATTCATAAATATTTTCACATATTTACCACTTATGCATGGTAAAAATAACATCATCCTATCACACCCAGAAACAACAGGGGGTAGTTAATAATTTTTGTACGCTAAATATATCTTTATAGAGACCCCCTATGTTTATTTGTGCCTATACTTAGTCAAATAGTAATATATAATGAATAATACTGTGTAACATGCGACACCTCACAGCTCATGTGGAGAAACAACCACAAGAATTAGTTTTAAAACAATACGGTTTATATAAATACAATTTTATGTTATTACATTTAAACATTCTACGAGCATAATAGTATAAATTTTTGTTGCTTGATGGCAGCACCAACCTGTTGAATATCGCAATTTTAGAAAATAAATTAAAGTAATATATTAATAAAAACGTTAATTTATTCTTTCAATATGAAATATGTAATTAAATCGGAAATGAACACAAGATGGTACTTGAAATACAAAGTAAAAAATCTGATGTGGCCAGCACATTACCTTCCGTCAATTTTAAATATTTTGTACAAATTTCAATTTTTTTTTAAGGATAGTATAGGCGCTTTCTTTTTAGGAGAAAAATGAATTGATTTTACCTAGTACTGAACTGAATTGAACTACTCCTACAAAGAACAATGTTTTTAAAATAAAAACTGGAAAATAAAAACATATATTGCATTATATTTACAACATAATAATCTGCTGAATTCGCTTGTGATTAAATTATTTTACATATTTATAATTCCAGTAAAATCATTTCACAAAGATATTATGAAAATTTTATTTGATACAGACATCTGTCAATTAGTAATATTTGAATATTCTGTGTCCATTGTGCAGCTTTCAGCAGCATAGGTTGCAAGATGTTTCGTTATAATTCTTTATCTCTAAATTCATTGAATGCAAAGAAAAGAAAAATCTAATTAAATCGAATAGAGAATAAAATATTTTTTCATATTTATAACATACAATTTTTTTCAAGAAAAATTGTTAAAATCTTCATATCAGGGTTAACTGGTTAACCAATCATAACCAAAATCTAATCAACTCTTCATATGAACGTACGAAAGAGGAATATGAAAGAATTATAATTTTTAAAATTGTAGTATTGGAGTTATCGTTGGAGAAATTTTTGTCTCACACACACGCACACATACAGACATCATCGTAAAATAGTAAATTCGTATCCTAGGGACCCCCAAAACGTGCTTATTCATTAAAAACACCATCGAATTTTTTTATCCTTACCTAAAGGAGACGGAAGGTAAAAATCTTATATTATTCATAAACAATTGAAGAAATACAAAAATGTATGTACTCTACATAAACACTAAAACGAACATTGCCTAAACTCTACATATTTGAATAAATGTGAAATTGAAATACATCCATTTTAAGTTGGCTGCGTTCCACCATACACATTAAATAAGTAGAGTTTTTATCTAAACTCTATCATTCTATACAATCTTCAAGGTATATAGTGGAACGCAGCCATTTATTGGCTACGTTACACAATACATACTGAGTATATAGAGAGTTTGGAGAGTTTGGCCTAAACTCTATACTCTACAAAGTGTATAGTGGTACGCAGCCATTTTCGCAATCATATTAGATTGTAGTGTTTAGGCTGTGTTCCTATTTAGTGTTAATGTAGATTAAATCGTATTTTGTCAAATTTTTGGTTTTTAAGCGCTTTAAAATATTTTTTGCGTATTTATTTACTGCGCAAATAATAAAGGTACCCGACTTCTTGGCCAAGTATTTAGCCAAATTCTTCGGTGACACATTTTGCCACAGACATCGCTGATTTTTGAAAAATATTAATTTACATTTTATTGTAAAATATTGTACATTGGGGTAGTTAAATACAATAATGTAAAATTTAAATAAACAATAAATACAAGTAAAATTATGTAAACTTAAAACATCCCTATACTAAATAATAATATTATTTAAATTTAAAACACTTGGCACGTTTCAAAAGATTTCAAGACAGGCCCTCTCAACCAGAACCACAGACGCGTTTCGCTCTTATTGGAGCTCAGTGGGGTGTACTGATGCCTTTAGGAGGCACTGAGACCGGTTGGGCAGACGAATGATAAACATCCCACAAAGAATCTTATTCTTTCATTATCCAAAACTATTTTGGGTCTATCAGCCATACTTGTTATTTTATTCGCCTTAAAAAATAAGTTCTTGGCTTCACCCTGTGTAACGTCTTAACATATGGGACAATGATGTTGGTATAGTACATTTAAATTTAAGTTTACATTATATTATAATGGTAAACAGGCACAGGGCATAAAGGGAACACGAGAATCCGTGACATACGCGTTCAGCATGGGAAAATAGTACTTTTCAAATATTATCGCTGCCGTAAAACTTTATAGCGTGATATTTGGTGACAGAGTGAACTTATTTTAAAGACGTAGTAAAACTAGATTCAGTATGGATTATTTCAAGAAATGAGTGTTGATAAATTGTCAATATCAATTTTGTGACATGTTACTTGGTTAGATATTTTACATTTCTAGGTATTTCATGACTGTTGGTATAATGTTAAGGTTAAAGATAAATAATTGGAGTTGCAGTCTTGGTGAAAAATGTTTATTAAGATATCATCTACTTCGTTTCGATTCCAAATGAATCATCATCAAGGATAGTTAATGTATAGTTGAGAAACAATTCATTACAATACGAAAGTTAAATAATAAAAATCTGATGTGGCCAGCACAATACCTTCCGCCAATCCTGTGTATTATGTACAAATTCCATACATAAATTTTTTTGCAAAAGATTCTAAATTTTTGGTATTATGTGATTCCCTTTCTCGGCAACTGAATTCCATACTCCTGATAACAAACAAACCACATGAAATAAGAAAATTGATTGTTACATTAATAAACAATAAAAAAAAATATCATTTGGTTAAATAATTCAGGGGAACAGGGTATGTAATAACAATAAAACGTTGAAAATTTATATCTTGACGGCTATTATCGGCACAAAGTTATCCTGAAAAGTTACGGACAAAATGAGTCATACGCAAAATGATTGTTACATTAATAAACAATAGAAAAAATATCATTTGGTTAAATTATTCAGGGGAACAGGGTATGTAATAACAATAAAACGTTGAAAATTTATATCTTGACGGCTATTATCGGCACAAAGTTATCCTGAAAAGGTTACGGACAAAATGAGTCATACGCAAAATGATTGTTACATTAATAAACAATAGAAAAAATATCATTTGGTTAAATAATTCAGGGGAACAGGGTATGTAATAACAATAAAACGTTGAAAATTTATATCTTGACGGCTATTATCGGCACAAAGTTATCCTGAAAAGGTTACGGACAAAATGAGTCATACGCAAAATGATTGTTACATTAATAAACAATAGAAAAAATATCATTTGGTTAAATAATTCAGGGGAACAGGGTATGTAATAACAATAAAACTTTGAAAATTTATATCTTGACGGCTATTATCGGCACAAAGTTATCCTGAAAAGGTTACGGACAAAATGAGTCATACGCAAAATGATTGTTACATTAATAAACAATAGAAAAAATATCATTTGGTTAAATAATTCAGGGGAACAGGGTATGTAATAACAATAAAACGTTGAAAATTTATATCTTGACGGCTATTATCGGCACAAAGTTATCCTGAAAAGGTTACGGACAAAATGAGTCATACGCAAAATGATTGTTACATTAATAAACAATAGAAAAAATATCATTTGGTTAAATAATTCAGGGGAACAGGGTATGGTAATAACAATAAAACGTTGAAAATTTATATCTTGACGGCTATTATCGGCACAAAGTTATCCTGAAAAGGTTACGGACAAAATGAGTCATACGCAAAATGATAGTTACATTGATAAACAATAGAAAAAATATCATTTGGTTAAATAATTCAGGGGAACAGGGTATGGTAATAACAATAAAACGTTGAAAATTTATATCTTGACGGCTATTATCGGCACAAAGTTATCCTGAAAAGGTTACGGACAAAATGAGTCATACGCAAAATGATTGTTACATTAATAAACAATAGAAAAAATATCATTTGGTTAAATAATTCAGGGGAACAGGGTATGTAATAACAATAAAAAGTTGAAAAATTATATCTTGACGGCTATTATCGGCACAAAGTTATCCTGAAAAGTTACGGACAAAATGAGTCATACGCAAAATGATTGTTACATTAATAAACAATAGAAAAAATATCATTTGTTAAATAATTCAGGGGAACAGGGTACGTAATAACAATAAAACGTTGAAAATTTATACCTTGACGGCTATTATCGGCACAAAGTTATCCTGAAAAGGTTACGGACAAAATGAGTCATCCGCAAAATGATTGTTACATTAATAAACAATAGAAAAAATATCATTTGGTTAAATAATTCAGGGGAACAGGGTATGTAATAACAATAAAACGTTGAAAATTTATATCTTGACGGCTATTATCGGCACAAAGTTATCCTGAAAAGGTTACGGACAAAATAAGTCATACGCAAAATGATTGTTACATTAATAAACAATAGAAAAAATATCATTTGGTTAAATAATTCAGGGGAACAAGGTAGGGTATAGTAATAACAATAAAACGTTGAAAATTTATATCTTGACGGCTATTATCGGCACAAAATTATCCTGAAAAGGTTACGGACAAAATGAGTCATACGCAAAATGATTGTTACATTAATAAACAATAGAAAAAATATCATTTGGTTAAATAATTCAGGGGAACAGGGTATGGTAATAACAATAAAACGTTGAAAATTTATATCTTGACGGCTATTATCGGCACAAAGTTATCCTGAAAAGGTTACGGACAAAATGAGTCATACGCAAAATGATTGTTACATTAATAAACAATAGAAAAAATATCATTTGGTTAAATAATTCAGGGGAACAGGGTATGGTAATAATAAAACGCTGAAAATTTATATCTTGACGGCTATTATCGGCACAAAGTTATCCTGAAAAGGTTACGGACAAAATGAGTCATACGCAAAATGATTGTTACATTAATAAACAATAGAAAAAATATCATTTGGTTAAATAATTCAGGGGAACAAGGTAGGGTATAGTAATAACAATAAAACGTTGAAAATTTATATCTTGACGGCTATTATCGGCACAAAGTTATCCTGAAAAGGTTACGGACAAAATGAGTCATACGCAAAATGATTGTTACATTAATAAACAATAGAAAAAATATCATTTGGTTAAATAATTCAGGGGAACAGGGTATGTAATAACAATAAAACGTTGAAAATTTATATCTTGACGGCTATTATCGGCACAAAGTTATCCTGAAAAGGTTACGGACAAAATGAGTCATACGCAAAATGATTGTTACATTAATAAACAATAGAAAAAATATCATTTGGTTAAATAATTCAGGGGAACAGGGTATGTAATAACAATAAAACGTTGAAAATTTATATCTTGACGGCTATTATCGGCACAAAGTTATCCTGAAAAGGTTACGGACAAAATGAGTCATACGCAAAATGATTGTTACATTCATAAACAATAGAAAAAATATCATTTGGTTAAATAATTCAGGGGAACAGGGTATGTAATAACAATAAAACTTTGAAAATTTATATCTTGACGGCTATTATCGGCACAAAGTTATCCTGAAAAGATTACGGACAAAATGAGTCGTACGCAAAATGATTGTTACATTAATAAACAATAGAAAAAATATCATTTGGTTAAATAATTCAGGGGAACAGGGTATGGAAATAACAATAAAACGTTGAAAATTTATATCTTGACGGCTATTATCGGCACAAAGTTATCCTGAAAAGGTTACGGACAAAATGAGTCATACGCAAAATGATTGTTACATTAATAAACAATAGAAAAAATATCATTTGGTTAAATAATTCAGGGGAACAGGGTATGTAATAACAATAAAACGTTGAAAATTTATATCTTGACGGCTATTATCGGCACAAAGTTATCCTGAAAAATTACGGACAAAATGAGTCATACGCAAAATGATTGTTACATTAATAAACAATAGAAAAAATATCATTTGGTTAAATTATTCAGGGGAACAGGGTATGTAATAACAATTAAACGTTGAAAATTTATATCTTGACGGCTATTATCGGCACAAAGTTATCCTGAAAAGTTACGGACAAAATGAGTCACACGCAAAATGATTGTTACATTAATAAACAATAGAAAAAATATCATTTGGTTAAATAATTCAGGGGAACAGGGTATGTAATAACAATAAAACGTTGAAAATTTATATCTTAACGGCTATTATCAGCACAAAGTTATCCTGAAAAGGTTACGGACAAAATGAGTCATACGCAAAATGATTGTTACATTAATAAACAATAGAAAAAATATCATTTGGTTAAATAATTCAGGGGAACAGGGTATGTAATAACAATAAAACGTTGAAAATTTATATCTTGACGGCTATTATCGGCACAAAGTTATCCTGAAAAGGTTACGGACAAAATGAGTCATACGCAAAATGATTGTTACATTAATAAACAATAGAAAAAATATCATTTGGTTAAATAATTCAGGGGAACAGGGTATGTAATAACAATAAAACGTTGAAAATTTATATCTTGACGGCTATTATCGGCACAAAGTTATCCTGAAAAGGTTACGGACAAAATGAGTCATACACAAAATGATTGTTACATTAATAAACAATAAAAAAAAATCATTTGGTTAAATAATTCAGGGGAACAGGGTATGTAATAACAATAAAACGTTGAAAATTTACATCTTGACGGCTATTATCGGCACAAAGTTATCCTGAAAAGGTTACGGACAAAATGAGTCATACGCAAAATGATTGTTACATTAATAAACAATAGAAAAAATATCATTTGGTTAAATAATTCAGGGGAACAGGGTATGGTAATAACAATAAAACGTTGAAAATTTATATCTTGACGGCTATTATCGGCACAAAGTTATCCTGAAAAGGTTACGGACAAAATGAGTCATACGCAAAATGATTGTTACATTAATAAACAATAGAAAAAATATCATTTGGTTAAATAATTCAGGGGAACAGGGTAGGGTATAGTAATAACAATAAAACGTTGAAAATTTATATCTTGACGGCTATTATCGGCACAAAGTTATCCTGAAAAGTTACGGACAAAATGAGTCATACGCAAAATGATTGTTACATTAATAAACAATAGAAAAAATATCATTTGGTTAAATAATTCAGGGGAACAGGGTATGGAAATAACAATAAAACGTTGAAAATTTATATCTTGACGGCTATTATCGGCACAAAGTTATCCTGAAAAGTTACGGACAAAATGAGTCATACGCAAAATGATTGTTACATTAATAAACAATAGAAAAAATATCATTTGGTTAAATAATTCAGGGGAACAGGGTATGTAATAACAATAAAACGTTGAAAATTTATATCTTGACGGCTATTATCGGCACAAAGTTATCCTGAAAAGGTTACGGACAAAATGAGTCATACGCAAAATGATTGTTACATTAATAAACAATAGAAAAAATATCATTTGGTTAAATAATTCAGGGGAACAGGGTATGGTAATAACAATAAAACGTTGAAAATTTATATCTTGACGGCTATTATCGGCACAAAGTTATCCTGAAAAGGTTACGGACAAAATGAGTCATACGCAAAATGATTGTTACATTAATAAACAATAGAAAAAATATCATTTGGTTAAATAATTCAGGGGAACAGGGTAGGGTATAGTAATAACAATAAAACGTTGAAAATTTATATCTTGACGGCTATTATCGGCACAAAGTTATCCTGAAAAGTTACGGACAAAATGAGTCATACGCAAAATGATTGTTACATTAATAAACAATAGAAAAAATATCATTTGGTTAAATAATTCAGGGGAACAGGGTATGTAATAACAATAAAACTGTGAAAATTTATATCTTGACGGCTATTATGGGCACAAAGTTATCCTGAAAAGGTTACGGACAAAATGAGTCGTACGCAAAATGATTGTTACATTAATAAACAATAGAAAAAATATCATTTGGTTAAATAATTCAGGGGAACAGGGTATGGAAATAACAATAAAACGTTGAAAATTTATATCTTGACGGCTATTATCGGCACAAAGTTATCCTGAAAAGATTACGGACAAAATGAGTCATACGCAAAATGATTGTTACATTAATAAACAATAGAAAAAACATCATTTGGTTAAATAATTCAGGGGAACAGGGTAGGGTATAGTAATAACAATAAAACGTTGAAAATTTATATCTTGACGGCTATTATCGGCACAAAGTTATCCTGAAAAGTTACGGACAAAATGAGTCATACGCAAAATGATTGTTACATTAATAAACAATAGAAAAAATATCATTTGGTTAAATAATTCAGGGGAACAGGGTATGTAATAACAATAAAACGTTGAAAATTTATATCTTGACGGCTATTATCGGCACAAAGTTATCCTGAAAAGGTTACGGACAAAATGAGTCATACGCAAAATGATTGTTACATTAATAAACAATAGAAAAAATATCATTTGGTTAAATAATTCAGGGGAACAGGGTATGTAATAACAATAAAACGTTGAAAATTTATATCTTAACGGCTATTATCAGCACAAAGTTATCCTGAAAAGGTTACGGACAAAATGAGTCATACGCAAAATGATTGTTACATTAATAAACAATAGAAAAAATATCATTTGGTTAAATAATTCAGGGGAACAGGGTATGTAATAACAATAAAACGTTGAAAATTTATATCTTGACGGCTATTATCGGCACAAAGTTATCCTGAAAAGTTACGGACAAAATGAGTCATACGCAAAATGATTGTTACATTAATAAACAATAGAAAAAATATCATTTGTAAAAGCTATAAGTTTTCTTTATATTAATTCAATTTTTTCATTTGTTATTTAACTTGAATATAGAATAGAGATTTGATATAAATACTGTAATATACCACAATCTTCTCTTTCCTTTATAGTCAGGGCTATTAATATTTATTGCATGTTAAGTTGGGCTAATTACTATAGAACTATTTATTGTCAAGAGTATATGGGCGGTCATACATGCAGTAATCTAATATATACAATTCACATTCCTTTTGACCTGTTATCGGCGTCCTCTTGTACACACATAGCTTCATCAGCGTCGGTTTGGTCCTCTAGGACGCGTTCGCCTAAGTGATATAAAGTACACATTGTCATTCCAATCACAACAATTATCACAGGCGTGCATTATACGATAGATAGGAGGGGGGATAGGTATATGGTCCGTCCCAGACCTATGAGAGCTCAGCTTACGCTCGCACGTAGGTTTTCATACCTTACATGGAACTCAGCCTCTCATTTGGTGTTTCTCACACCTGGTGTTTCACTACTAGCCGTATCATAACCGCCACTACATGTCCCAGACATGTTTGGGTCCCAGACCCATTGCGAGAGCTTAGCTTACGGCCATAAGCAGGTCCCAGACCTCTTATGGACCTCAGCCTCTCACTTGGCGTTTCTCTGCTATGTACGCTAGCCACCTTTAGAGTACACGACTCTATGGACCCAGGGTTGTCCCAGACAACCCTTCGGATAATAGGAGACTACTAGTTTGCGGCCACAAACAAATAATACCAATGTATAATACATCACATATACCATGCGTATCAAATACACAAATAATGTACAACATAACAATGAAGCGTCTGGTGATCCACACCTCAACGCCATACCTGTACAACAACTGGAATAACCGTGAGCATTACCACTCACCTTTAATTATGGCAAACTGCTTGTCTGATGGACCCGATCACACACAGATCCGCACGGCACTGTAGTCACAACACAACTAAGGGTTGGAGGGTGTCTTGCCTTTAAGTACTGTTAAGTGTTTATGCCTCAAGCCTGCGTTTCTAAACCAGTGGCGCACGGTCAAAAAGTGAATCTTACATTTGGTTAAATAATTCAGGGGAACAAGGTAGGGTATAGTAATAACAATAAAACGTTGAAAATTTATATCTTGACGGCTATTATCGGCACAAAGTTATCCTGAAAAGGTTACGGACAAAATGAGTCATACGCAAAATGATTGTTACATTAATAAACAATAGAAAAAATATCATTTGGTTAAATAATTCAGGGGAACAGGGTATGTAATAACAATAAAACGTTGAAAATTTATATCTTGACGGCTATTATCGGCACAAAGTTATCCTGAAAAGATTACGGACAAAATGAGTCATACGCAAAATGATTGTTACATTAATAAACAATAGAAAAAATATCATTTGGTTAAATTATTCAGGGGAACAGGGTATGTAATAACAATAAAACGTTGAAAAATTTATATCTTGACGGCTATTATCGGCACAAAGTTATCCTGAAAAGGTTACGGACAAAATGAGTCATACGCAAAATGATTGTTACATTAATAAACAATAGAAAAAATATCATTTGGTTAAATAATTCAGGGGAACAGGGTATGTAATAACAATAAAACGTTGAAAATTTATATCTTGACGGCTATTATCGGCACAAAGTTATCCTGAAAAGATTACGGACAAAATGAGTCATACGCAAAA
Source organism: Harpalus rufipes (assembly GCA_951394225.1). NCBI lineage: Eukaryota > Metazoa > Arthropoda > Insecta > Coleoptera > Carabidae > Harpalus > Harpalus rufipes. The sequence goes on from OX596288.1 coordinate 1,054,115, forward strand.
TGATTGTTACATTAATAAACAATAGAAAAAATATCATTTGGTTAAATAATTCAGGGGAACAGGGTATGTAATAACAATAAAACGTTGAAAATTTATATCTTGACGGCTATTATCGGCACAAAGTTATCCTGAAAAGGTTACGGACAAAATGAGTCATACGCAAAATGATTGTTACATTAATAAACAATAGAAAAAATATCATTTGGTTAAATAATTCAGGGGAACAGGGTATGTAATAACAATAAAACGTTGAAAATTTATATCTTGACGGCTATTATCGGCACAAAGTTATCCTGAAAAGGTTACGGACAAAATGAGTCATACGCAAAATGATTGTTACATTAATAAACAATAGAAAAAATATCATTTGGTTAAATAATTCAGGGGAACAGGGTATGTAATAACAATAAAACGTTGAAAATTTATATCTTGACGGCTATTATCGGCACAAAGTTATCCTGAAAAGGTTACGGACAAAATGAGTCATACGCAAAATGATTGTTACATTCATAAACAATAGAAAAAATATCATTTGGTTAAATAATTCAGGGGAACAGGGTATGTAATAACAATAAAACTTTGAAAATTTATATCTTGACGGCTATTATCGGCACAAAGTTATCCTGAAAAGATTACGGACAAAATGAGTCGTACGCAAAATGATTGTTACATTAATAAACAATAGAAAAAATATCATTTGGTTAAATAATTCAGGGGAACAGGGTATGGAAATAACAATAAAACGTTGAAAATTTATATCTTGACGGCTATTATCGGCACAAAGTTATCCTGAAAAGGTTACGGACAAAATGAGTCATACGCAAAATGATTGTTACATTAATAAACAATAGAAAAAATATCATTTGGTTAAATAATTCAGGGGAACAGGGTATGTAATAACAATAAAACGTTGAAAATTTATATCTTGACGGCTATTATCGGCACAAAGTTATCCTGAAAAATTACGGACAAAATGAGTCATACGCAAAATGATTGTTACATTAATAAACAATAGAAAAAATATCATTTGGTTAAATTATTCAGGGGAACAGGGTATGTAATAACAATTAAACGTTGAAAATTTATATCTTGACGGCTATTATCGGCACAAAGTTATCCTGAAAAGTTACGGACAAAATGAGTCACACGCAAAATGATTGTTACATTAATAAACAATAGAAAAAATATCATTTGGTTAAATAATTCAGGGGAACAGGGTATGTAATAACAATAAAACGTTGAAAATTTATATCTTAACGGCTATTATCAGCACAAAGTTATCCTGAAAAGGTTACGGACAAAATGAGTCATACGCAAAATGATTGTTACATTAATAAACAATAGAAAAAATATCATTTGGTTAAATAATTCAGGGGAAGAGGGTATGTAATAACAATAAAACGTTGAAAATTTATATCTTGACGGCTATTATCGGCACAAAGTTATCCTGAAAAGGTTACGGACAAAATGAGTCATACGCAAAATGATTGTTACATTAATAAACAATAGAAAAAATATCATTTGGTTAAATAATTCAGGGGAACAGGGTATGTAATAACAATAAAACGTTGAAAATTTATATCTTGACGGCTATTATCGGCACAAAGTTATCCTGAAAAGGTTACGGACAAAATGAGTCATACACAAAATGATTGTTACATTAATAAACAATAAAAAAAAATCATTTGGTTAAATAATTCAGGGGAACAGGGTATGTAATAACAATAAAACGTTGAAAATTTACATCTTGACGGCTATTATCGGCACAAAGTTATCCTGAAAAGGTTACGGACAAAATGAGTCATACGCAAAATGATTGTTACATTAATAAACAATAGAAAAAATATCATTTGGTTAAATAATTCAGGGGAACAGGGTATGGTAATAACAATAAAACGTTGAAAATTTATATCTTGACGGCTATTATCGGCACAAAGTTATCCTGAAAAGGTTACGGACAAAATGAGTCATACGCAAAATGATTGTTACATTAATAAACAATAGAAAAAATATCATTTGGTTAAATAATTCAGGGGAACAGGGTAGGGTATAGTAATAACAATAAAACGTTGAAAATTTATATCTTGACGGCTATTATCGGCACAAAGTTATCCTGAAAAGTTACGGACAAAATGAGTCATACGCAAAATGATTGTTACATTAATAAACAATAGAAAAAATATCATTTGGTTAAATAATTCAGGGGAACAGGGTATGTAATAACAATAAAACTGTGAAAATTTATATCTTGACGGCTATTATGGGCACAAAGTTATCCTGAAAAGGTTACGGACAAAATGAGTCGTACGCAAAATGATTGTTACATTAATAAACAATAGAAAAAATATCATTTGGTTAAATAATTCAGGGGAACAGGGTATGGAAATAACAATAAAACGTTGAAAATTTATATCTTGACGGCTATTATCGGCACAAAGTTATCCTGAAAAGATTACGGACAAAATGAGTCATACGCAAAATGATTGTTACATTAATAAACAATAGAAAAAACATCATTTGGTTAAATAATTCAGGGGAACAGGGTAGGGTATAGTAATAACAATAAAACGTTGAAAATTTATATCTTGACGGCTATTATCGGCACAAAGTTATCCTGAAAAGTTACGGACAAAATGAGTCATACGCAAAATGATTGTTACATTAATAAACAATAGAAAAAATATCATTTGGTTAAATAATTCAGGGGAACAGGGTATGTAATAACAATAAAACTTTGAAAATTTATATCTTGACGGCTATTATCGGCACAAAGTTATCCTGAAAAGATTACGGACAAAATGAGTCGTACGCAAAATGATTGTTACATTAATAAACAATAGAAAAAATATCATTTGGTTAAATAATTCAGGGGAACAGGGTATGGAAATAACAATAAAACGTTGAAAATTTATATCTTGACGGCTATTATCGGCACAAAGTTATCCTGAAAAGGTTACGGACAAAATGAGTCATACGCAAAATGATTGTTACATTAATAAACAATAGAAAAAATATCATTTGGTTAAATAATTCAGGGGAACAGGGTATGTAATAACAATAAAACGTTGAAAATTTATATCTTGACGGCTATTATCGGCACAAAGTTATCCTGAAAAATTACGGACAAAATGAGTCATACGCAAAATGATTGTTACATTAATAAACAATAGAAAAAATATCATTTGGTTAAATTATTCAGGGGAACAGGGTATGTAATAACAATTAAACGTTGAAAATTTATATCTTGACGGCTATTATCGGCACAAAGTTATCCTGAAAAGTTACGGACAAAATGAGTCACACGCAAAATGATTGTTACATTAATAAACAATAGAAAAAATATCATTTGGTTAAATAATTCAGGGGAACAGGGTATGTAATAACAATAAAACGTTGAAAATTTATATCTTAACGGCTATTATCAGCACAAAGTTATCCTGAAAAGGTTACGGACAAAATGAGTCATACGCAAAATGATTGTTACATTAATAAACAATAGAAAAAATATCATTTGGTTAAATAATTCAGGGGAACAGGGTATGTAATAACAATAAAACGTTGAAAATTTATATCTTGACGGCTATTATCGGCACAAAGTTATCCTGAAAAGGTTACGGACAAAATGAGTCATACGCAAAATGATTGTTACATTAATAAACAATAGAAAAAATATCATTTGGTTAAATAATTCAGGGGAACAGGGTATGTAATAACAATAAAACGTTGAAAATTTATATCTTGACGGCTATTATCGGCACAAAGTTATCCTGAAAAGGTTACGGACAAAATGAGTCATACACAAAATGATTGTTACATTAATAAACAATAAAAAAAAATCATTTGGTTAAATAATTCAGGGGAACAGGGTATGTAATAACAATAAAACGTTGAAAATTTACATCTTGACGGCTATTATCGGCACAAAGTTATCCTGAAAAGGTTACGGACAAAATGAGTCATACGCAAAATGATTGTTACATTAATAAACAATAGAAAAAATATCATTTGGTTAAATAATTCAGGGGAACAGGGTATGGTAATAACAATAAAACGTTGAAAATTTATATCTTGACGGCTATTATCGGCACAAAGTTATCCTGAAAAGGTTACGGACAAAATGAGTCATACGCAAAATGATTGTTACATTAATAAACAATAGAAAAAATATCATTTGGTTAAATAATTCAGGGGAACAGGGTAGGGTATAGTAATAACAATAAAACGTTGAAAATTTATATCTTGACGGCTATTATCGGCACAAAGTTATCCTGAAAAGTTACGGACAAAATGAGTCATACGCAAAATGATTGTTACATTAATAAACAATAGAAAAAATATCATTTGGTTAAATAATTCAGGGGAACAGGGTATGTAATAACAATAAAACTGTGAAAATTTATATCTTGACGGCTATTATGGGCACAAAGTTATCCTGAAAAGGTTACGGACAAAATGAGTCGTACGCAAAATGATTGTTACATTAATAAACAATAGAAAAAATATCATTTGGTTAAATAATTCAGGGGAACAGGGTATGGAAATAACAATAAAACGTTGAAAATTTATATCTTGACGGCTATTATCGGCACAAAGTTATCCTGAAAAGATTACGGACAAAATGAGTCATACGCAAAATGATTGTTACATTAATAAACAATAGAAAAAACATCATTTGGTTAAATAATTCAGGGGAACAGGGTAGGGTATAGTAATAACAATAAAACGTTGAAAATTTATATCTTGACGGCTATTATCGGCACAAAGTTATCCTGAAAAGTTACGGACAAAATGAGTCATACGCAAAATGATTGTTACATTAATAAACAATAGAAAAAATATCATTTGGTTAAATAATTCAGGGGAACAGGGTATGTAATAACAATAAAACGTTGAAAATTTATATCTTGACGGCTATTATCGGCACAAAGTTATCCTGAAAAGGTTACGGACAAAATGAGTCATACGCAAAATGATTGTTACATTAATAAACAATAGAAAAAATATCATTTGGTTAAATAATTCAGGGGAACAGGGTATGGTAATAACAATAAAACGTTGAAAATTTATATCTTGACGGCTATTATCGGCACAAAGTTATCCTGAAAAGGTTACGGACAAAATGAGTCATACGCAAAATGATTGTTACATTAATAAACAATAGAAAAAATATCATTTGGTTAAATAATTCAGGGGAACAGGGTAGGGTATAGTAATAACAATAAAACGTTGAAAATTTATATCTTGACGGCTATTATCGGCACAAAGTTATCCTGAAAAGTTACGGACAAAATGAGTCATACGCAAAATGATTGTTACATTAATAAACAATAGAAAAAATATCATTTGGTTAAATAATTCAGGGGAACAGGGTATGTAATAACAATAAAACTGTGAAAATTTATATCTTGACGGCTATTATGGGCACAAAGTTATCCTGAAAAGGTTACGGACAAAATGAGTCGTACGCAAAATGATTGTTACATTAATAAACAATAGAAAAAATATCATTTGGTTAAATAATTCAGGGGAACAGGGTATGGAAATAACAATAAAACGTTGAAAATTTATATCTTGACGGCTATTATCGGCACAAAGTTATCCTGAAAAGATTACGGACAAAATGAGTCATACGCAAAATGATTGTTACATTAATAAACAATAGAAAAAACATCATTTGGTTAAATAATTCAGGGGAACAGGGTAGGGTATAGTAATAACAATAAAACGTTGAAAATTTATATCTTGACGGCTATTATCGGCACAAAGTTATCCTGAAAAGTTACGGACAAAATGAGTCATACGCAAAATGATTGTTACATTAATAAACAATAGAAAAAATATCATTTGGTTAAATAATTCAGGGGAACAGGGTATGTAATAACAATAAAACGTTGAAAATTTATATCTTGACGGCTATTATCGGCACAAAGTTATCCTGAAAAGGTTACGGACAAAATGAGTCATACGCAAAATGATTGTTACATTAATAAACAATAGAAAAAATATCATTTGGTTAAATAATTCAGGGGAACAGGGTATGTAATAACAATAAAACGTTGAAAATTTATATCTTAACGGCTATTATCAGCACAAAGTTATCCTGAAAAGGTTACGGACAAAATGAGTCATACGCAAAATGATTGTTACATTAATAAACAATAGAAAAAATATCATTTGGTTAAATAATTCAGGGGAACAGGGTATGTAATAACAATAAAACGTTGAAAATTTATATCTTGACGGCTATTATCGGCACAAAGTTATCCTGAAAAGTTACGGACAAAATGAGTCATACGCAAAATGATTGTTACATTAATAAACAATAGAAAAAATATCATTTGTAAAAGCTATAAGTTTTCTTTATATTAATTCAATTTTTTCATTTGTTATTTAACTTGAATATAGAATAGAGATTTGATATAAATACTGTAATATACCACAATCTTCTCTTTCCTTTATAGTCAGGGCTATTAATATTTATTGCATGTTAAGTTGGGCTAATTACTATAGAACTATTTATTGTCAAGAGTATATGGGCGGTCATACATACAGTAATCTAATATATACAATTCACATTCCTTTTGACCTGTTATCGGCGTCCTCTTGTACACACATAGCTTCATCAGCGTCGGTTTGGTCCTCTAGGACGCGTTCGCCTAAGTGATATAAAGTACACATTGTCATTCCAATCACAACAATTATCACAGGCGTGCATTATACGATAGATAGGAGGGGGGATAGGTATATGGTCCGTCCCAGACCTATGAGAGCTCAGCTTACGCTCGCACGTAGGTTTTCATACCTTACATGGAACTCAGCCTCTCATTTGGTGTTTCTCACACCTGGTGTTTCACTACTAGCCGTATCATAACCGCCACTACATGTCCCAGACATGTTTGGGTCCCAGACCCATTGCGAGAGCTTAGCTTACGGCCATAAGCAGGTCCCAGACCTCTTATGGACCTCAGCCTCTCACTTGGCGTTTCTCTGCTATGTACGCTAGCCACCTTTAGAGTACACGACTCTATGGACCCAGGGTTGTCCCAGACAACCCTTCGGATAATAGGAGACTACTAGTTTGCGGCCACAAACAAATAATACCAATGTATAATACATCACATATACCATGCGTATCAAATACACAAATAATGTACAACATAACAATGAAGCGTCTGGTGATCCACACCTCAACGCCATACCTGTACAACAACTGGAATAACCGTGAGCATTACCACTCACCTTTAATTATGGCAAACTGCTTGTCTGATGGACCCGATCACACACAGATCCGCACGGCACTGTAGTCACAACACAACTAAGGGTTGGAGGGTGTCTTGCCTTTAAGTACTGTTAAGTGTTTATGCCTCAAGCCTGCGTTTCTAAACCAGTGGCGCACGGTCAAAAAGTGAATCTTACATTCGGCCTATCCTGATTATCTCCTCGTCCTCGAGGAGGCCTTTAAAGTTTATAAACAATTTAATTATCCGTACTTGGACTATGTTTTAGTTCCAACCCTGTCGTCACTACTCTCACCGCTTTCTCACGACTAGTCAGAAGGTATACCTTCTGGAGGCGTCCGCGGCTTTAACTTGTTGACGGTCACTGTATTTTCGTATTTAGCCCGGCGGCTTCTGTCTGATTCAAGAGGTTGCCAATCACGTATCTGTCATTCGGCAATTTTACTATGAAAGGGCCTACGTATGGTGGGTTTAATTTATTACTAGTGCTCTCGCCTATAATTTGCTTCTCGAATACTACCAAATTTTTGTATTTAGTTACCTGAAGACGATGGCAAGATCGAAACGATCGTTGTAAGCAATTAATAAATCGGTGAAACTACACCAAGTGTTTTATTTAATTAATCAAATATACATGCTACCGAACCATTTTCTAGATGGGTCTGGTTTTTTTTTCAAATCTTTCTTTTGCAACATGGAATCAAACAATAATTTTTCGGTTACTTCTTCTCGCTCTACGTTAATATCTCGTCTCTACTTGTATTTCCACCATTAATAATGAATTTGTTAATGGACACGGTTTATACCCGAAAAATAATTCACTTGGTGTTTTACCTATACTTTTGCTGTACGTATTATTCATAACAAATTGTACTTTTGCTTTGTAATCTTCCCGTTTACCACCATCTTCGCAACTAGCCAACAACGCAAACAAGAAAAATTCAATTAAATCGCTCAACTTGGCCATTACTTTTTAGCCACAACATTTTTTTACATGTTTTATTACCGTATCTTGACAATATTTTAAAAATAATTTTGATGTGAAGGCCGTACCTCTATCCGATATTATTCTTCTAGGTACGCCGTATGTTCCAAATAATTAATCCAAATATTTGATTTTACTATTGGTAGATTTTACAATTTTCACAAAGACAAATTTTGTGAAAGCATCAATAACAAATGCTTGCAACCTTTAAGTGATTTCGGGAATGGACAAATCTATATGTAAAGTATGAAAAGTGATTGGAATTTTCTTAATCGGATATAAATATCCTTCTTTTACCCAACGGTATTTTATTATAAATACATGATATGCAACAAGCAATGTATTTTTGCCCGTACGTTCTCATCTTTGGAAACACGTATGTTTCACATAGTTTCGTTAATGTTTTCTCTACAGAAAAGTATCCCATTTCGTTATATGCACCGCGGACAATTTATACACGTAACCCTTTTGTTACTACCCATTGAATACCTCGCGTTGTGATTCTATAGACTCATCTATCGCATAATACATAATTTTTATAAATACTTTTCTCGTATTCGGTTCCAGGAGTCCTCAAAAGTATATCATGAATTTCGCGGACCTTTTCATCGGTTAATTGGGCCGAAAACACCAAATCAACGGTGTCTATTTTAACAATTGGTTGTTCCTCTGTCGGTTGTTCCGTAGTTTCCGGATTACGACTCAAAGCATCTACATGACTCATTCGCGCGCCAGGTTTGTATTCCTCTGTAAATGTAAATTCTTGGAAGTCTAATCGCTAGCATGTAATTCTCGCCCTTAAATCCTGTTTCGAACACGAAGTTTTTAAGACATTACAGTCAGTTACAACTTTGAAATTTATACCGATTAAATATACTCGGAATTTCTTTAAGCTTTCAACTACTGCTAATGTTTTTAGTTTGTTTTTGAATGAAATTATGTTTCACAACAGTTTGTTTGACGACTCCAGTATGCGGTAGGCTGTAAACTACCATTGTCCTGCCTTTGGAGTAGGGTACCTGCTATACCCCATTTACTCGCATCGGTATGTACTTCCATTTCACCATAAGGATTATAAATAACCAAAATAGGACATTGACTTGAATTTTGTTTCAATTTGTGAAAAACATTTTGTTGCTGCTCCGTCCAATTCCACGTCCGTTTTCTTTAATAATTTTGTGAGAGGCTGTGCTACTTCAGCATATTTATTTACAAATTGTCGGAAATAATTTGTTAATCCGATAAACTATCTAATATTATGTACATTTTGCGGTACTGGGAAATCTTTAACGGCTCTAATTTTTACTGCACCCGGCCGTACATCGTCATGGCTAATTACAAATCCTAAATAATCAATTTTATTTGCAAATAACACACATTTACAAGTTTTAATATTAACCCTTCCTTTCGCATTATTTTCAAAATTGTTTCCAAAGTTTTAATTCCTTCGCCGATTGTTCTTGATGGTATTAATATATCATCGATATACGCCATAATTATATTATTTTTATGCGGACCTAAAATACTATCCATCATTCTCTGAAAAATACTGAGAGTATTTGTGAGACCAAATGATACCGATTAAATTCATATGGTCCACCCGGTGTTACGAATGCTGATTTCAAAAGTAAGATCAAGTGTTGTGAAATGTTTTTTTCATCCCCATAAACAATCAAACTGATTATCTATTCGCAGTAAAAATATTTATTTTTAACAATAACATTATTTAATTTGCGATCATCTATAGAACGGTGCAGATCACCTGTTTACCTTTCCACTAAAAACACGAGAATCATACGGTGAATTTGATCCTTGAATGACGTCATTATCTGATAATTCTTTGATCATTTTTTTTTTTTACTTTTTCCTCGTATTATGATATTCGATAGGTGCGATATATTATGGGTTTATAATCCTGTACTTTGATTTCGAATTCGGTAGATTTTGTACATCTAATTTAGGTTAAATTTTGAGCAAAACAATCATGGTATTTATTTAATAATATCAGTAAAGACTTTCATAAGTTAATTTTAATATTTGTAGATTATTCTTCGATACGGCGTAACAGGAGTGAACAACCCTGTTTCTTTCTTAATTTATTTTTACAATAAAATAGTCGTCTACAAGATTTACAATCGCTTTTACTTGTACCTATTTGTGGGTTGCGAATTTATCCACAAATTTTGGCATATAGTTTGTGTAATACAGAATTAATCCAACACTCGTTTACACATTAAGTATTACTAAAGTAATTATCGTCCACTTACGTATAATATAATGTAAGTTACGATTTACGGAAATTACTTTAATTTTCTTGCGAACATAGAGTTTTTTTTATTTATTTATTTCTCTGCAATAATTTTATTCCGTCAATTTCTCCGTATCAAACGAGCGCTGTAAATTTAATGATTGCATTGATAAAGTACTTTTATCATTTAAATGTCCAATGTGAAATATTCTAACAAATCTATACAGGGTGAGGCAAATGATATTCCTTAAATTTATGAGCCTGAGTTGACATTCTCAGGATGCATTTTTCGTTACACAAATCTAAACAGTGCAAATTAGTTCCGCTCCACCCAAATAACGGGGAGTCGAGTGCCACTTAGGTTTTGACATATTCAACTAAATTATTACCCCGCACGTGTGGGGCTACAGGCTGGTCGATGGGTTTTTCTTACGGTTTATGTTTCTCAAGTGTCACTGAGTTTCAACTTTTAATAGGCATAAAACATTATACAGTCCTAGAAGGGATGACAAATAAACAACATATGAAGATAACGCCATAACTTCAAGGTTTGTGAAATGTATATTTTTCTATAACAAAATATGTATTGTTTTGTTTAAACAATGCCCAATAAGATCCTGATTCAGATCCCACTTTCTGAGATAAAAGCTATAAGTTTTCTTTATATTAATTCAATTTTTTCATTTGTTATTTAACTTGAATATAGAATAGAGATTTGATATAAATACTGTAATATACCACAATCTTCTCTTTCCTTTATAGTCAGGGCTATTAATATTTATTGCATGTTAAGTTGGGCTAATTACTATAGAACTATTTATTGTCAAGAGTATATGGGCGGTCATACATGCAGTAATCTAATATATACAATTCACATTCCTTTTGACCTGTTATCGGCGTCCTCTTGTACACACATAGCTTCATCAGCGTCGGTTTGGTCCTCTAGGACGCGTTCGCCTAAGTGATATAAAGTACACATTGTCATTCCAATCACAACAATTATCACAGGCGTGCATTATACGATAGATAGGAGGGGGGATAGGTATATGGTCCGTCCCAGACCTATGAGAGCTCAGCTTACGCTCGCACGTAGGTTTTCATACCTTACATGGAACTCAGCCTCTCATTTGGTGTTTCTCACACCTGGTGTTTCACTACTAGCCGTATCATAACCGCCACTACATGTCCCAGACATGTTTGGGTCCCAGACCCATTGCGAGAGCTTAGCTTACGGCCATAAGCAGGTCCCAGACCTCTTATGGACCTCAGCCTCTCACTTGGCGTTTCTCTGCTATGTACGCTAGCCACCTTTAGAGTACACGACTCTATGGACCCAGGGTTGTCCCAGACAACCCTTCGGATAATAGGAGACTACTAGTTTGCGGCCACAAACAAATAATACCAATGTATAATACATCACATATACCATGCGTATCAAATACACAAATAATGTACAACATAACAATGAAGCGTCTGGTGATCCACACCTCAACGCCATACCTGTACAACAACTGGAATAACCGTGAGCATTACCACTCACCTTTAATTATGGCAAACTGCTTGTCTGATGGACCCGATCACACACAGATCCGCACGGCACTGTAGTCACAACACAACTAAGGGTTGGAGGGTGTCTTGCCTTTAAGTACTGTTAAGTGTTTATGCCTCAAGCCTGCGTTTCTAAACCAGTGGCGCACGGTCAAAAAGTGAATCTTACATTTGGTTAAATAATTCAGGGGAACAAGGTAGGGTATAGTAATAACAATAAAACGTTGAAAATTTATATCTTGACGGCTATTATCGGCACAAAGTTATCCTGAAAAGGTTACGGACAAAATGAGTCATACGCAAAATGATTGTTACATTAATAAACAATAGAAAAAATATCATTTGGTTAAATAATTCAGGGGAACAGGGTATGTAATAACAATAAAACGTTGAAAATTTATATCTTGACGGCTATTATCGGCACAAAGTTATCCTGAAAAGATTACGGACAAAATGAGTCATACGCAAAATGATTGTTACATTAATAAACAATAGAAAAAATATCATTTGGTTAAATTATTCAGGGGAACAGGGTATGTAATAACAATAAAACGTTGAAAAATTTATATCTTGACGGCTATTATCGGCACAAAGTTATCCTGAAAAGGTTACGGACAAAATGAGTCATACGCAAAATGATTGTTACATTAATAAACAATAGAAAAAATATCATTTGGTTAAATAATTCAGGGGAACAGGGTATGTAATAACAATAAAACGTTGAAAATTTATATCTTGACGGCTATTATCGGCACAAAGTTATCCTGAAAAGATTACGGACAAAATGAGTCATACGCAAAATGATTGTTACATTAATAAACAATAGAAAAAATATCATTTGGTTAAATAATTCAGGGGAACAGGGTATGTAATAACAATAAAACGTTGAAAATTTATATCTTGACGGCTATTATCGGCACAAAGTTATCCTGAAAAGGTTACGGACAAAATGAGTCATACGCAAAATGATTGTTACATTAATAAACAATAGAAAAAATATCATTTGGTTAAATAATTCAGGGGAACAGGGTATGTAATAACAATAAAACGTTGAAAATTTATATCTTGACGGCTATTATCGGCACAAAGTTATCCTGAAAAGGTTACGGACAAAATGAGTCATACGCAAAATGATTGTTACATTAATAAACAATAGAAAAAATATCATTTGGTTAAATAATTCAGGGGAACAGGGTATGTAATAACAATAAAACGTTGAAAATTTATATCTTAACGGCTATTATCAGCACAAAGTTATCCTGAAAAGGTTACGGACAAAATGAGTCATACGCAAAATGATTGTTACATTAATAAACAATAGAAAAAATATCATTTGGTTAAATAATTCAGGGGAACAGGGTATGTAATAACAATAAAACGTTGAAAATTTATATCTTGACGGCTATTATCGGCACAAAGTTATCCTGAAAAGATTACGGACAAAATGAGTCATACGCAAAATGATTGTTACATTAATAAACAATAGAAAAAATATCATTTGGTTAAATTATTCAGGGGAACAGGGTATGTAATAACAATAAAACGTTGAAAAATTTATATCTTGACGGCTATTATCGGCACAAAGTTATCCTGAAAAGGTTACGGACAAAATGAGTCATACGCAAAATGATTGTTACATTAATAAACAATAGAAAAAATATCATTTGGTTAAATAATTCAGGGGAACAGGGTATGTAATAACAATAAAACGTTGAAAATTTATATCTTGACGGCTATTATCGGCACAAAGTTATCCTGAAAAGTTACGGACAAAATGAGTCATACGCAAAATGATTGTTACATTAATAAACAATAGAAAAAATATCATTTGGTTAAATAATTCAGGGGAACAGGGTATGTAATAACAATAAAACGTTGAAAATTTATATCTTGACGGCTATTATCGGCACAAAGTTATCCTGAAAAGGTTACGGACAAAATGAGTCGTACGCAAAATGATTGTTACATTAATAAACAATAGAAAAAATATCATTTGGTTAAATAATTCAGGGGAACAGGGTATGGTAAAAACAATAAAACGTTGAAAATTTATATCTTGACGGCTATTATCGGCACAAAGTTATCCTGAAAAGGTTACGGACAAAATGAGTCATACGCAAAATGATTGTTACATTAATAAACAATAGAAAAAATATCATTTGGTTAAATAATTCAGGGGAACAGGGTATGTAATAACAATTAAACGTCGAAAATTTATATCTTGACGGCTATTATCGGCACAAAGTTATCCTGAAAAGGTTACGGACAAAATGAGTCATACGCAAAATGATTGTTACTTTAATAAACAATAGAAAAAATATCATTTGGTTAAATAATTCAGGGGAACAGGGTATGTAATAACAATAAAACGTTGAAAATTTATATCTTGACGGCTATTATCGGCACAAAGTTATCCTGAAAAGTTACGGACAAAATGAGTCATACGCAAAATGATTGTTACATTAATAAACAATAGAAAAAATATCATTTGGTTAAATAATTCAGGGGAACAGGGTATGTAATAACAATAAAACGTTGAAAATTTATATCTTGACGGCTATTATCGGCACAAAGTTATCCTGAAAAGGTTACGGACAAAATAAGTCATACGCAAAATGATTGTTACATTAATAAACAATAGAAAAAATATCATTTGGTTAAATAATTCAGGGGAACAGGGTATGTAATAACAATAAAACGTTGAAAATTTATATCTTGACGGCTATTATCGGCACAAAGTTATCCTGAAAAGGTTACGGACAAAATGAGTCATACGCAAAATGATTGTTACATTAATAAACAATAGAAAAAATATCATTTGGTTAAATAATTCAGGGGAACAGGGTATGTAATAACAATAAAACATTGAAAATTTATATCTTGACGGTTATTATCGGCACAAAGTTATCCTGAAAAGGTTACGGACAAAATGAGTCATACGCAAAATGATTGTTACATTAGTAAACAATAGAAAAAATATCATTTGGTTAAATAATTCAGGGGAACAGGGTATGTAATAACAATACAACGTTGAAAATTTATATCTTGACGGCTATTATCGGCACAAAGTTATCCTGAAAAGGTTACGAAAAAAATGAGTCATACGCAAAATGATTGTTACATTAATAAACAATAGAAAAAATATCATTTGGTTAAATAATTCAGGGGAACAGGGTATTGTAATAACAATAAAACGTTGAAAATTTATATCTTGACGGCTATTTTCGGCACAAAGTTATCCTGAAAAGGTTACGGACAAAATGAGTCATACGCAAAATGATTGTTACATTAATAAACAATAGAAAAAATATCATTTGGTTAAATAATTCAGGGGAACAGGGTATGTAATAACAATAAAACGTTGAAAATTTATATCTTAACGGCTATTATCAGCACAAAGTTATCCTGAAAAGGTTACGGACAAAATGAGTCATACGCAAAATGATTGTTACATTAATAAACAATAGAAAAAATATCATTTGGTTAAATAATTCAGGGGAACAGGGTATGTAATAACAATAAAACGTTGAAAATTTATATCTTGACGGCTATTATCGGCACAAAGTTATCCTGAAAAGGTTACGGACAAAATGAGTCATACGCAAAATGATTGTTACATTAATAAACAATAGAAAAAATATCATTTGGTTAAATAATTCAGGGGAACAAGGTAGGGTATAGTAATAACAATAAAACGTTGAAAATTTATATCTTGACGGCTATTATCGGCACAAAGTTATCCTGAAAAGATTACGGACAAAATGAGTCATACGCAAAATGATTGTTACATTAATAAACAATAGAAAAAATATCATTTGGTTAAATTATTCAGGGGAACAGGGTATGTAATAACAATAAAACGTTGAAAAATTTATATCTTGACGGCTATTATCGGCACAAAGTTATCCTGAAAAGGTTACGGACAAAATGAGTCATACGCAAAATGATTGTTACATTAATAAACAATAGAAAAAATATCATTTGGTTAAATAATTCAGGGGAACAGGGTATGTAATAACAATAAAACATTGAAAATTTATATCTTGACGGTTATTATCGACACAAAGTTATCCTGAAAAGGTTACGGACAAAATGAGTCATACGCAAAATGATTGTTACATTAGTAAACAATAGAAAAAATATCATTTGGTTAAATAATTCAGGGGAACAGGGTATGTAATAACAATACAACGTTGAAAATTTATATCTTGACGGCTATTATCGGCACAAAGTTATCCTGAAAAGGTTACGAAAAAAATGAGTCATACGCAAAATGATTGTTACATTAATAAACAATAGAAAAAATATCATTTGGTTAAATAATTCAGGGGAACAGGGTATTGTAATAACAATAAAACGTTGAAAGTTTATATCTTGATGATAATTATATTTTCTATAAATGATAATATATGTACACATTAGGATCGCATTATGTTTAAATGGTTCAAATTCTTACTAAATATCGGTTATTAGTCCAAATAATTCTGTATCTTAATACAAAAACCACCAATGTCCATATTTCTTTGGTCTTGAACGATATTTATAACTTATTTATTTATATCATTAATAATTTTTCTTAAACTCAAGGGCAGAGATCAGGCTCGTAGGGGTTTAATATAGTATTATAAAGACTACAGTTTCTACTTTACATTCATGTAAAAATCTAGTATTTTTTTTGATACATAAACCTTTTTTGAAGCAGAAATCTAAAAGATGAGCCATTTTACGGTATTCTGACCTACTGCACAAAATACTTGCTATATAACATTTATTTTGACACAGATTCATTCAGTAGCCTTTACACGTCTTCTGCATTCATTTCCTTAAGTTTACAATGTGTTTACAACAATTAAACATTCATTACAACAATTAAAACTAAGCATATAATGATTACAACAATGAAAGTGATCATTATTGTTTTATTTGTAAATAGCATTTGTTGTCATCCTATTTTAAAAACGTTTGATATTTGGGGAGATTCTTCAAACTATAATAATAGTTTGGGCAGAAGATCTAAAGGTATACATAGTTATAAATATTTGTGAGTGAACTTAAGCATTTTTGTTGTAGTTTTGAATTTCTTTTCGTTGCCCGATCAAAAAGAATGTTTAAGTACTGACGGTCGAAGAAAAGGTAAATTGAAAGTTTATTAGCTATTTTATTGCATTTAACTTTCGTTTTTTGTTAAACCACACATAAATACGAATAAACTAATCTTTAATTTGAATTTAAGGTATATGTATGAACGCTTATGAATGCCGTATTGAAAACGGGCAATCTTTTGGGCAATGTGCTCTGGGTTTTGGAGTTTGTTGTATATGTAAGCACTTGAAAATTATATATTTATATATTTTAAACATTTAAACACAAATATAGGACTTTAACATGTAAAATCAGACGTCCCTAATTATTTTAAGTAAAAAAGCTTCAAATAAGTTGTAGGGCATAAAATTCTGCATCTAAATCAATAAACAAAATTAATTTTGTGTGCCTTGTAACGGCAGAATTTAGGTATTAAAATGTCGAAAATCATCTCAAAAAATAGTAATGGCCATGGAGTTTTGTTTGATGTGTAGACTCCGGGATTTAAATTATAGATTTTATAAATTTATCCATAAAATATATAGAAAAAGTATTAATGCAAATCTATACAAAATTTAATAATTTTTATAACAACATACAAAACATATACAAAAACACGATTAATACTTGTAATACAGTTATTCAATGCGTATAAAAACTAATTTACTGTGCTCTAGTTTCAAGTACATGTTCAGGAGAAATAAAAAATAATATTTCTTATTTCGTCAATCCAGATTTTCCTAGTTTGAGCAAAAAAATGCACAAATGTGAGCTTAAAATCAAAAAAATTGACCAAAATATTAGTCAATTTCGTTTAGATTTCATACATTTTTATTTGGTACGTACAAAAAAAGTTATTAATTAGTATAAATGTTTATATATTGTTTTATCTCTAGGGGCAACCAAATAGACGAACAGGTAACTGTGAGGATGATATATTTGTAATGAAAGGTAAAAATACGAGAGAAATTAAACTTTGCGGCCTCAACAATGGTCAACACGGTAAAAATATACCTGGTCTAATAAATGAATTTTTTTATTTATAATAATTTTTCATCGTTCTAGTTTATGTAGACGTTGAAAACACAGACGAACCACTTAGAATTTCTATGAATTTGAGTAAAAGAAATATTGGCCGTCTTTGGGAAGTTCGTGTTTTACAGGTACATTTTTATTAATATCACCTCCACAGTTAAAAATATCGCCTTGAAACTTTAAAATTTAGATTCTACAGATTTTTTTTACATAAAATAACACCAAATAACAGTAAAATCGGTTATTTAATAACGTAGATATTGGAAAAGGTATTTAAATTTAATTCATAAATATTTTCGCATATTTTCGCTTTAAAGATATTTGCAATTTATTTGTTAGATCAATAATTATATATGTATTAAACATTAATTACACTCCACAATTCAACAAATTTCATACCCTTTTTATGGGTGTAATGTTATGCAATATAGACCCTTGCATTTCTTAATTTAATAATGAATTTAATTAAAAATATATTTTGAGATTTAATGTTTGGAAACTAGGTAAAATAATAATTTAAAAAAATATGTAGTCCTCATAACAACTTTGCGTAAAATTATAATATATTTTGTTAATTAGTTGGTCTATTAAGGGTGGTTAATTGGGGTTAAAGTATATTCAACACAGTCCTGAATTTCATCCTCTACATTTTAATACTAGTTTGAAGTTTGAAATGTAATCAACATTCACTTGAAAGAGTAACACATCTTATTAATAATCATTAATAATGTTCTTAAAGTCCAGGGCAGGACTCAGGCTCTTAGGGGGGCTCCTAGGTTAAGTTAGTTTTCCCCTCATTCCGTTTACTATTTATTTATATGTTCGCCACTCTAAGTTGTCTGACATTCTGCCTTTTGATTTAATTTTAATAATTTCTTTACAATAATTTTATATTTAAATTAATCTTTAATAATTAATAGTAAATAAGTGAGGATGAAATTAATCGCGTTAGTAAAATTTGGGGATTTTTATAAGAATTTTATTAATCGTACATTAAAATAAATAACTAGAGGTTAATAAATATAATTAACAAGCCCTTAAATTGTTTATTTTTTAATGACTAACTTTATTAATAAATATTTCTGTAAATAATTATAATAATATATAATCTATGGAGGATTTCAGGTGTTTCTATTTGTTTATTTATATGTTGGCCTCCTAAGATTTCTATTATTAATTAATAATTAATACATTTCATAACTAATTAATCTAAATAAATAAAATGGGTAGAGTTAAATCCAGGATAGGACTGGGCAGCTTAGAGGGGCTTTTAGTTAAGATAGCTCCCCCTCGTTTCGTTTCTTTTTATTTCTATGTGTTCGCCTTTCTAACTGTCTCATCATCCTGTCCAATTACTTAATAATTGAATATTAACTTCATTTTGTTTTGTTTCTTTTACAAATAAATATAAACAATTAATGGTTTTTAATTATTTTATTAACCACAAAGTTAAAAAAAATAGCAGTAATTTAAATTGGGGTTTATGGGGACTGCTAATTTATTAATTATAATTATAGTTTATTTATATTCATTAGGCATTTGTAAGGGGGTAAAAAATATATTATTAACTGATCACAATTGAGTAAATTAGGGGTGTAGTAACTAAAGGGTCTTTATTTGTATAATCACCTTTAAAAAGGGTATTTAACAAATTACACACCGTGAAAATAATTACAACTGATCTTATTTTATCTATTTAATTAATTCATAATAATTTTCACATATTTACCACTTATAAACAGTAAAAATAACATCATACTATCACACGCAGAAACAACAGGGGCAGTTAATAATTTTTGTACGCTAAATATATCTTTATAGAGACCCCATATCGGTTATTTAATAACGTAGATATTTAATATTTAAAATTTATTTTAATTCGGTCTGTATAGCTAACAAACTTTATAAAATTTGTGGTACAATATCTCGAAAACGAATTGAGATTAGAAGTTTGCGGTGTGAAAATTTATATTCAGCAAATTATTGTCTATAATATACAGGTATTCATTATAAATGGGCCACCATTGCTCTCTCAAAAACTATAAGAGCTACAAAGACTGTTAAATAGACGAACAATTTCTATTTTGCAAAACAATATAAATTTTGTCGCACACGCTTATAGTCTTTGCAAATGAGTGAGATAAATTGTATACCAATTTGTTAATTCGTTCATGATACAGATGACCTTGATCGAACATCTTTAAACTTTTATACTGTACATACTTCGTGACACACTAGAGATTTTAAATTAGATAGAACAATATCAAATTTTGTCAGGAGTGAGAGAAGTTTGTCAAGTTTGCGGTAAAATATCTCGAATATTAGAAGAGATAGAGACTTGCGGTTTGAAATTTTGAATTCAGCAGATCTTTTTCTATAAGTTTTGTCTCACTTAAATCTTGAAATATTAATTATTAAATGGGATAAGAACACAATTTTCAATGCGATATTTGAAATATTTTGATTTTAATGTATTTCTACGTATTGTGGAAGGTTCCTTTCAACCAAAGGGCCCCTAATGGTTGTCTCCAATTTCACACTGGTCGAAAAGGCGTTATACAAACCATGAATTTTGCGGAAAATGGTCGAAGATTGTCAAATCAAGATTATACAATTTGTATGCGACAAGAAAATGGTTTTTGTAGCATTGCTTATGAACCGTGTGATGAAAATTCTTTTAAAATTGGGGGGAACAACAATTCTACAACATCTAACAACAATTTAATCCAAGACGAGGGCTCAGGCAGTGGACCAATTGAATCTAGAATGTGTAATGACCGAATTATTATGCCTTGCGACTCAGATGAACTTATAATTCCTGGTTCGAATTCGGGTGCATCAATGTGTGATTTGATACGTTGTGGGGATTCCCTATGCCCAGATGGGGGCCCAACGTGTAGAGTGGAGTCTTCAGTGACCCCTTTCACCATTGGCGTGCAATTTGGGGCATCACAAAGAGAAGAAAGCCCCGAAGATAATTTGGGAATGTGTTTAACGTATGAACAACTTCCGTGTGTTGTTTAAATGTTGTTTAACATATTGTTAATTATTTATTTTTTATATTTAATGACTGGACTGATTGAATAATTATTTATTTTGAGAAATAAATGTGTAATTATTACCTTCCGTCACCTATAGGTAAAGAAGAGGTATTGTCTTTGGTCAAAAAAAACGGTGGTTAGTTTTCAATAAATAAGCACGTTTTAGGGTCTCTAAAATACAATTTTACTATTTTTATTATTTCAAATTTTAAATGGCACAAAATTGATCTCGGTGGAATACTCTTCACGCCGGCAATGAGTGTCTGTGAGGTGACGCCTGATAATTACTCGTGCGGTATAAATATGTCATCGTTATTACCGATATCTGTGTAGAAAGCAAATTGGCACACAATGAGTAATAGGCCGTGTCAATAATAATATAAAATGGCGAGTAAGGAGTAATTATTCATGTCAGCTTTGTCTGACTATATGTAGCAAAGTTCAGCGTTTTACCACGGATGTCACTAGTAAAAACCGTGATACACATTTACTTTTAAATTGAGTTTTCAGTGAAATTTAAGTGTTTTATATGTATTAAAGTATTTAATAATTAATACTATAACTTGTTTTGTGTATAAAATATAGATTATTCGTGGTAAAATGTTGTGATTTTCTGTTTAAATTTGTAGGTTAATTGTTGAAAATTGAAACTTTAAAATCACTTAAAACTTGAATAAATAGATTTTAAGTAGGTTTTTAATAAAAAAAGATATTGAAAAGTAGTTAAATTAATGGTTTATCAGTGTAGAAAATGTGGTTTAAACAATTATAAGTGAGGTTTTTGGATATTTAAACCATGTTTTGTACGGTGTTTAGGCGTGGATTTGACGTCTTTTTAATGTAAATTAGGGGAAAATATTATAATTAAATAATTTTTAAATGTATGAAGAAGGTATTTGTTATAGTTTTGATGATGATTGTTGGTTTATTGAGGAAATAAATGACACAAGTTGTAAAAAAAAGTTTATTGTTTCGCAAAGATGTTTATTCGTTTGAATAAACAGAAATGATAAATAAATACAAATTCAATTGCTTATTCGTGTTACTTAAAAATACACAGAATATCCTAGTTGTCATATTCTAGATCAGCCTAAGAATTAAATTAGTTTTAATTATCACAATGCTTGAATGATCCTAAACGAATCGATAACGACGCACCTGTTGAGAATCGAATAAATACTCGTTTAGATGTTTAGAATCACTCTTCGGTTACAAATAAATTAAAATCTGTTGGTATTTTGTGCAGATGTATAAAACTGTTGTAAAATTAAGTTACAGTCTTCTCCGACTTAGGCTGAAATCTACGAATGCTTAATTTAACACTTATTATCATACAAATACTGCAGAACGAAACTAAATATGTACAAAATGAAGTAAATCCATATGAGCGAGTCCAGCGAAGCTTCCGTAGAAGAAATTTACCCTACATCAAGTGATTTCCTATAACAATCAAACACATATGTCAAAACCATTGTTGTAATCAAACTTAAATCTTTTAAATTATATTACTAGCTTTAATTCATTCAAATATGAAATCTACATGTAGGTATTTAAGAACAAACAAATAATATACAAATGAATTTATAAAAATAGGTTGGAACTACTTTTTGCTAAGTAATACCTACCATTTCCTACGCTACGTCCTTGGGCATCAATTTGATTCCAATAATTTTCACTGGGGCTGGTAATATTGACTTGAGGGGGCGGCGCTACTGGGGCCCCCGTGTACCGAAAATAAGGATTCTTTAAATCCAGAGTATTCCTACTTTTGCTCCCTCCACATCCTTCAACTTGCAATTCAATTGTTACATCGTAACTCTGTCGTTTATTCGCAACTAAAATCACTCTTCCTATCAGTAGTTGCCCTTGTTTGACAAATAATGGTTCTTCCAGCAGACACCGCACTTGGTACCAATGCGTTAGGGCTTCCGTGGGTCCCGTACTCAACCAAATAACTTGTGTTGAACCCGCGAATGCAACGTCAAACCAAAACGCTAATCCGTGGCATGTTCCATTCTCCAAAATGTGAAATTCTAACGGGATGTCGATACTGTGTAGATCTGTTTCGTGTGCCGCGCAAAAGTCCACAACATGGCGAATAGATTTGCTCAGGCAAATACGTATATCGAATGTATCTACGATTGGTTGACGGAAATATTCTTTCATTGCTGCTAAACGCATCGAGCTTAAATCAACGCCGTGGAAGCAAGTTTGGTACCAGAAATTGGCTTTATTGTATTGTTCCATGTATAAAGCGTCGTCTGTAAATGGGGCAATGTGTAAATCACCCCTTGAGGGGTACATTTTGCCACCAGTAAGGAGCCATTTCTTGGCGTGTAAATACGTTTCTAACATTCGTTCGTTGAACAACATATATCCCATGGGTTCGCTTATAATTACATGTACTTTTTCCGGTAATTCTATTTCTTCTATTTTACCAGCTATCACTTTAATTTTGTCGGATAGATTGTTTGCTTCAACTAAATTTAAAGCGTAATGTGCCATATTTGACGCCTCGACAGCGTAAACTTTCTTGGCACCAGCTTGAACGGCAAAAAATGACAAAATCCCGGATCCAGCTCCAACGTCCAAGACAACTTTATCTCTGAAGTCTTCAATATTGCCTAATATAGCTCTCTGATAAGTGTGGGTTCGAACAAAATCTTGCAGCATGTTTTGTTGTTGAGATAAGTATCCGTAGAATTGAAAGTATTGCATGGCTGAAGAATCGTCTGTTCTTACACTGAAGACTGAGGCAGATTTCGAGCTTTTCGCTTTGGTAATCGAGACGTGGAACATTCTAAACTCACTCTCATTCGAGAATTCAAAGACTAGACTCTCCGTTTCGAGTGTGAATAGGTATGATTTGGGCAAGATGCGACAACATTCTGTGTTTGGACAAACAGTGAATTCTAGATACGTTATTGGGATTGAATCTTCGTATGCGATGATCCTCACACTTAGTCCTTGAGCATCGTAGCTTATTTCCACTTTTACACGAGATTCGAACTTTGGAACGAGATTCCCAGCTGAACTAAGTCTGAACACACTAACATCGAAAACTTGGGCCATTTTTATGTGATTGTTATATTATTTATTGTTAATTTCGAACACCAAATACACGAGACAACACAGACAATGAATTTTCTTCACAAATAAATGCGGTAGACCGGTCGGAATCTTCTTCTTATTTTCCTCAGGCGTTCGTTTCAAAAAACACTTTTGCAACCACTGATTTTTAAGATTTCACCCTGTATTTTGCACAAATCATAATAAATAACTTGGCATTAAACAGTATTGATAATATTTCTTAAATAATCTTAAAGACAACTTACTTTTTGGCTAAAATCTAACCAAGTGATACTTGAAAAAAGTTGGGTTAATATCACATTCTTCTTCTTGAAACGTCGTTACAAAAATCAACAAATATATGTATAAAAATCATTTATTTATTAAATATTTACAGTTTTATATAACAATACATTTATTGTAAAAGGAATAAATGAAGTAAATGTTACTTATAGGCGATATGTACAAAAGTAGTCAGCGCTAACATCGGGCAAAAATGACAAATTTGGGTCGTTAATGTAACAAGTCATACATATTATGAGAAAAATTATATATTTTGTTACAATTCCTTCACTAGTATTTTGATATTTTTGAGTTAGTCACGTCACATATAGCATTTTAAATAATTCCTTTCAATATACTATGATGTATAATAATAGCAAGAACTCAAAATAAAGTTGTAAATTTAAATTGTATTACCATTACCTTCTTGATACGTTATAATTGATTTCTACCCAAAGATTGAAAAGTAGCCGTTACAGGCGCTGACGATCAAAATATGCACACGCCTCGAGAGATGCCGCTGATAAAATTTTAAAGGTTATTTGAAAGTAAAAGACAAATTGTTCTTAAAAATTTATATTTCTCCCTTAATATTTTCATTTGCTGCACACCTCAAAAGTTCATTCAAAATATAAAACATAATAATTAAAGCCTCAGTACACATGATAAAATATGATTTTTACAATTTATCTAAAATAATCTACTGTTACTGTCTACATTAAGAATTCAAAAAAAATTAAATATCACAAGTATGAAAGCATAGTTTTTCGCTAATCAAACAGATATTAAATGTTAAATGAATGAAGAAAGTCATATTAACTAAAAACGCTTTGTACCAGACAAATTTTTCGAGGAGAGTTTGTTGAAAGGAATGAGAGACAATCGCGAAGCCATTTTTAGGATCAGGTGAGTTTCGAACGGCGAAGTTGTTGCAAATAATGTCTTTGCACGGGTTTGTGCAAAGCTAGCTGTTCGAGAGCTTCTTCGATGCTGAACCATTGTCGTTTTCTGCCCATCACGCGGGAATCCTCCCATTCTTCTAGTTCCTCAGTCACCACCATCACGTATACTTCTGTACGGTGCTTGTGTTCTCGATTCTTAACAATCAAATCGTATATTTATTATTGCCAAAATATGCCCAAAACTATTAAATTACAACAATAATACCTCAAAGACGCCCAAACATCGTCCAAGTTTGCCAACAACTCCGGCCTCTTCTAAAACTTCTCGGGTGGCTGTAACACTCGGTTCTTCCTCGGGTTCTACGCCCCCTCCTGGTACAATCCAGTTATCCGGATTCCGAGACGAAGTAACCAAAAGAACCTTCAACACAAAAAACAACCAAACCGTATAACAATCTGCCCGTAGATTACGTTTCGGGAAGGTCGGGAAGCCATTTTAAACAATATTTAAAATGTGTTTACCTCAGTCTCGG
The DNA here is from genome assembly GCA_951394225.1 of Harpalus rufipes. Classification (NCBI taxonomy): domain Eukaryota; kingdom Metazoa; phylum Arthropoda; class Insecta; order Coleoptera; family Carabidae; genus Harpalus; species Harpalus rufipes. Next base: position 1,080,078 of record OX596288.1, read on the forward strand.
ATTCAGAGCGAACGCAAATGCACGCAGCGCGTCGTCTAAACCCCTCCTCATCGTAAATTCTGATCGAATTTGGTTTTTCTTTGACCATATTTCCAGTATAAACACAAAATACACTACACAAATTTGAAACTAAGACGTAAATGATCTTTTTACAGATTGGCCATAGCCGTGGATTTTTACATCACACTTTTTTCTCAGTCTGAACCATTTCTACACTCACTCACGCACTAAACTCACTCGCACACTATGGTATGCACTCGTTAAAGACTATTGAAGGTTTTTAAGCTAAAAACTAGCTGTATGTGGAAAAATTAGTGCCCATGGTTGGTGCTCAGTGTCTGTGTCTCTTGATTCCTCAACGCCACAGAACATATACTGCATCAGCTGACAACACGAAAAATAAAACCTCTATATTTGCCGCGAAATTCGAAACATTACACCACTCACGCTTATAATTTACACAAAACGCAATAGTTTGTTTATAAAAACGGCGCAATTTACGCAAATTCACACGAATAAATACAAATAATGTGACAAATATCACTTGACGACTGTCTTAACATAACCTTAACCGCATAAAATTTAACGGAAATAAAGAAAATTCACTACAAAATAGAATGGCATCAATCCTAATTATTTATTCAACTATATTTCATCATATTTTAAGACCCTTATCTCCTCTACTTTTATAAATTTTATATAAATTAAATTTGTTCATCACAACAAATTTCGTTTTCACTAACACATCCGTAAAAATATATTAATATCTCAAAAAATATTTAAAATGTCTTGTTGAAAATTTAAAATTCGAATTCTTCGAACTTTTCTGCATCAAATAACACAAAAAAAATAATAAAATTAATGACTTATTAACGAAGATATCAATATTTAAACATTTTATATATGTATTTATTCATGTTCACTTTGTCTAACTATATGTAGTGAAGTTCAGCGTTTTACCACGGATGGCGCTAGTAGTTCTGCGTGGCGTTTTTACAAATGTCATTGAAATTGCTTCAAAATTAACTTTTTTTTGTTATGAAAAATAAGCGTTTTGAGTGATTTAAAATGTTGAAATGTGTGTAATAGTTAATAATGTAACCTGTTTTGTATATAGATTGAATAATTTTCAGTTAAAATATTGTTTTTTTGCGGGGTTATTTGGCGGTATTTAGTCCCAGTTTTGTAAAGTTTAAACGTTGATTTTATCGCCTTTTTGGTGTTATTTAGTGCAAAATATTATAAACAATTCATTTTTGGATGTTTCAAATCTTTAAATATTTATTATCTCTTTCTTAACAAACTAGCTACAAATAGCCAAATAATTACAGTATTATTACAATAAGAGTTTACAAAAACACTTAAACTAAATTCTATATTAGGATTATCGTTCAAATGTAGTCCAGTTTTCTGCAAAAAATCAATTAAATCTGATATAGTTGTGTACGGAAAAGATTTCGCAAAACCCTTAATCTGAAAAATGAAACATGAATGTCTATTTTGTAATTTTTTGTTGAAATATTACTTGATAAGTCGTTAAAAGTGTTTGTAATTCAGGAAATCGTTCAGGGGTATCTGAAAAATTTATTTCTTGCATTGATTTTACTTCTAGTTTCGCTAAAATCTTCTTGAAAACTGAATTACAATAATGCGAAAAAGTAGTGCGGGAAAATTTTCTCCACTTCATGAATTTTTTTTTTAATTTAGCTTCTATTTTATCTTGAAGGGGTACAACAATAGGTGGATCGAAATATTGAATGTTTAATTGTTGTAAATTTGCTGGACACGATAAGTTATTGTTGAAGAGAGGTAGCCAATCTCCTGATTTATTAAAATCGAATCGTGTTTGATTAATACGGTCGTCTGGTTGAATATTTGCCCATATCTAAAGGTTAAACATTTGAAATATTGTTTACAAATGGTAGAGAACAAACTTACGTTTTCATTGTTCGCCGCACAAAATATTTTATTTAACGGACTATTACTGTCGTAAATATTGTATTTTTTACAAGTTTTTACGTTGTAAATAAAATAATCGTAACTTAAAACAGTTTTTTCTTCTATTAAAACATAACTACAATAACCGTCGATTAAACTGTGCCCTAATATTAACCAACTTTTTAAACCTATGGTTAAGAAATAATTCGTTAAAAGAATGCAATGATCTGTTGTGGAACCCATTGAAAGTAATAATATTTGCTGAAAAAATAATAATTACTTATTTATTTATTGAAATATCGATAAAATTTACTTCCGAATTTAACCACATATCGACAAAATGACCGCTTTCTCTGAACGGAATTAAACTTACAAATTTAGCTAATTGTATTTCCGCTAATTGTATATTATCATCAAACGATAATTCAGGTAGTTTAATATCTTTAAAAAATCGAGTAATACAACATTTTTCGCCTGTTAAGGTTGTCGCCAAACACTGAAACTTTCTTTCGGGGAAATTATTGTTGTAATCAATTTGCCATTGTTGTATAAATTCTTCCATATATTGTGTTTCAACACAGTCTAAATCACTTCGGAAGGAAATATTTGTTTGTGGTTGAATTGGCGGTTGTAACGTTATAAAAATTGTGAGAAATGTGTCGATTTTTTGTGTTAAATCGCTAGAATTATTAAACGTTTGAATATTTTGTTGTTCATAACCTAATAACAATGGCGGAAGATTCAATTTAAATGTTCCTTCAACCTAAAATGTATTTTGTTACGATTTAAGCTGAAAATATGTACAAATACATACTCTATTGTTAACTAAAAGTGTTTTAAACGGTATTTCAAAACTTCCTAACCAATTACAGCCTAAAATTTGATGAATATTTCTGTCTTTAAACCGATCGTCTATCAATAAATCGTCTATTGTTTCATCGTATAAGTTGATGGTAATATTTTCCTGTATGTTTTGTAAAGTTTGAAGTGTAATACTTTCATTTTTACTGCTGTAAATGTTTTAATATTAATAGTTCAGTCAATAGAGGTTTATATCTTGCAAAAGATGTGGTACCTACCTCATGGATAACACCAATTCTTGATTCCATATTGGATTTGAGCCATCGGCTACAGTTGTACGCGCGCTTTTTTCCCTAAAACTTACGACTACAAATGGTCGTATATTTGAATCTTTACTATAACTTGATATTGAAGAATCATTTATAGACATTTCTTTACGGTTTGGAACTTGAATAGCTCCAATAATATTAATTAAAACGTTTAATTCTTTGAAACTTATTTGATTTGTGGTTAAGTTTTTATTTATTTTTCTCGACGGATGTAACGGACGTTTTGGTTGCAACCAATTGAGAAAATTTAACCCTAAAGATCTTCAAACAACATTTAAACTTTTGTTTGGTGTGTTTAAATATTTAAATACCTAAAACTGGGTGTGAAATCTTCAAGGAGGACGTCTTTGATTGATATTTTTCGTTCGGCAAGCTTTGTAAGTTTTATAATTCTGTTTTCTGCTTGTTCTAAGTATTTTAGCGCCCATTTTTTTTGTGTGTCTATATTTTCGTGTTCTATAATCATTTCTTGGCTGATTATTTCGTCTTTTCGGCGTTTTTCATAATCGGAAAAGATGTTTTCGTCAATTTCTTTAATTCTGTTGGGTATTGTTATATTTTTGAACTCGGGTTCGTCCAAAAATCGAAGTTTTAGTAATTTAAAACGCGGATTAGATTCTAGGGTGTTAAAATTGCAGAAATCTAATAAGTGTGGATTTAGGTGAAAATATGTTTTGTCTAAGTTTATATTGTTGTATTTGTTGATATAATCGAAAAATAGGACATTTCTTGGATCCAACGGGTCGGGAAAAGTTTGTATCAGCTTTTCAAAGTTTTCTAAATCAAATATGGCGGGTATTTCGTATTTTTCATCAATTTTAACAATAAGATTATCCATGTTTTTGTCTAAATTCCAGCCTAGACTAAAACTAATCGTTCCGCTTAAAAACAATTTTGAATTATCGGCTTCAGAAAAGTCAATAATTTTATTCAATTCAATACCAGTACCGATTCCGTAATCATTACACTTTATAATATCCAAATTTTCAAACATTTCTGTCTGTTTCTCCGCGTCCGAAATAGAGTTGTATAATCCAGGAATTTCCATAAAAATTTCTGCAAGAATTCTGTTATTTATTCGCCCATTTTGTTCGCATATTTGTAGCGTTAAATATCTGGAAAATCTGTATAATTTTATGGAAAATTGTTCGAAAATATTACAGAGGAAATTTTCGTTTAAATTGATATGTTTTGTCTTGCAAATTTCTTTGTGATTATGTAATATTTTCACGAAGATTTTTGTTTTTGACAGGTCGGAAAATCTGGTATTTTCCAGGGACATGTTGGGAAACTCTAAAGAAAATTCAATGTTGGGTTCTCCAGGCGGTTTGAAACTGTCAATCATTTTGTTTTCAATTTCTGTTTTTATTTGCTGTTCATTGAATTTTCGTTTTGGTTTTCGTGGTTTTTCCGCGTTTTCAGTACTTTTCCAATAATTTAATTTAGTTTTATACAAATTTAATTCGTTTTGATAATCATTTTCGTGTTTTTCTAAACATTCAAGCGTTGATAAAGTAATATTGTTGTTCCATATTTGTTTTTCATTGTTGTAATCAACTGATTCTTTAGCGATTATTAATTTGATGGTTGTGAATTGATTTTTTTGAGTTTTGCGTAAGTTTTTGATAGATTTCCACAAGAAAAGAATATGTTTTTTTAATTTACGTTCTTGAGAACCGAGTTCGTATATTTTATTTTGTAAATTCACAATATCTGATAAGTAGATTTGATATTTTTCGAGTTCTGTTTCATTGCAATCACCAGAATTTTTTATGTTGTCTTCTAAACGGTTTTTGGTGAATCTTAATGCATCTAATTTTTTAATTAGTATTGTAAACAAATTTTCTGTTGTTAGTTTTTGATGTTCATTATAATATTCGATTAATTTCTGCTGTAAAACGTGTTCTTTTGTGAACAAATAATGATGGTTAAATTTTATATCGTTTATTATTATTTCTAAAGTATTTTCTTGTATTATATTTTCCGCTGGTTCATATATTGTGGGTAGCGAGTAATTTAAAATAAAATCACTGTGTTCAATTTGTGTTTCAAACGGTTTATAAGAATTTTTTAAACGAGGATTCGGCAATAGTTTTAATTTACCATCAGCTTGAAACCACGTTCTGTAAATGTAAATTTTACTAAATATTTGAGGAAAATAATATACCATTTTTAGAGAATTTACTTACCTTTCATCTTCAAATAATTTGTCTTCAATAATTTTTAATTCGTATTTTGATATGTGGTTGGTGTTTTCTGTATAGATACCTTCTTCATCAAAATTTCTTTGTTGTACATTAAGTTCATGTTGTGTTTTATATTTTTTATGTATTTTAAAGATCGTATTTTCGTTTAAACTATAATCAATTACATGAGGGTAAACATATTCAATTATATCTGTGTCTAAATTTGATATTCCTAAAAACTCGGAGACACTTTTTTTTGTTGTATCTTCATTTTCATCGTTTATTTGTTGTAATTGTTCATTTTGGACTTCATTACAAAAAAAATTATAAGAGTCTTCAGTATTATTATCCAATTTACGTTTTTCTCTTTTATTCAATTCCAAATTTAATTCCTCTTCTATTTGTGCGTCAAACACATCTTTAACCTTTTTTTTCTGCTCTTTATTCGTTACAGAAGTCTCTGCTTGTTTTTTAATCGTTAAAAAACGATTTCGCAGCCGTTCTTTGTACGATAAAGTGTCAGATTTTTGCGAGAAAATGCTTTGAACATCGATATTTTCTGCTGAACTTAACGGATTATTTTGTGGTTTGTGAATTTTTCTGGGCGTTGGTATTGGTTTAGAAGTATTTGGTGATGGTTTGATTGTAAATATATCTGAAATTTTACTGTTTGACGATGAAGAAAGAGAAATGTTGGATGATACAAGTGTTGAAGTTGGTGAATCGATTTTGTTCTTTTTCTTCAACTTTTTTAGCGGAGATTGGATAGAATTTCGTTCAGAATTTAATTCTATTAATTGTATACTATCTTCCTGTAATAAATATGTAAAAAAAAATACGAAATTTTAAGATAAATTTACCTGAAAATGCAACTCTGACATCTTGTTTGTTTCTGTGTTTGTAAAACGTTTGTTGTGATTGTTTGGTTGCTAAGGTACTAAAATTAATCAATAAGTTTCGCGCCAACTGAACTGCTGCCTTCTTCAGTGAACATTAAATGTAACCTCTTGTCCTTATTGACTTATAAAATATGACAGATTCTTCCGCCGCTTCCGCCATTTTTGAATTTAAGTGGGGTGCATACTCAACGCCCGAATATTCAAAACCAGAATGTTCAAAAGCATCTCTAAATTCATTGAATGCAAAGAAAATAAATATCTAATTAAATCGAATAGAGAATAAAATATTTTTTCATATTTATAACATACAATGTCAAAAACTGATATTTATACGCGTTTTTTCAAGAGAAACTGTTAAAATCTTCAAATCAGGGTTAACTGGTTAACCAATCATAACCAAAATCTAATCAACTCTTCATATGAACGTACGAAAGAGGAATATGAAAGAATTATAATTTTTAGAATTGTAGTATTGGAGTTATCGTTGGAGAAATTTTTGTCTCACACACACGCACACATACAGACATCATCGTAAAATAGTAAATTCGTATCCTAGGGACCCCCAAAACGTGCTTATTCATTAAAAACACCATCGAATTTTTTATCCTTACCTAAAGGAGACGGAAGGTAAAAATCTTATATTATTCATAAACAATTGAAGAAATACAAAAATGTATGTACTCTACATAAACACTAAAACGAACATTGCCTAAACTCTACATATTTGAATAAATGTAAAATTGAAATACATCCATTTTAAGTTGGCTGCGTTCCACCATACACATTAAATAAGTAGAGTTTTTATCTAAACTCTATCATTCTATACAATCTTCAAGGTATATAGTGGAACGCAGCCATTTATTGGCTACGTTACACAATACATACTGAGTATATAGAGAGTTTGGAGAGTTTGGCCTAAACTCTATACTCTACAAAGTGTATAGTGGTACGCAGCCATTTACAAAGTGGCTGCGTTCCATTTTCGCAACCATATTAGATTGTAGTGTTTAGGCTGTGTTCCTATTTAGTGTTAATGTAGATTAAATCGTATTTTGTCAAATTTTTGGTTTTTAAGCGCTTTAAAATGTTTTTTGCGTATTTATTTAGTGCGCAAATAATAAATGTACCCGACTTCTTGGCCAAGTATTTAGCCAAATTCTTCGGTGACACATTTTGCCACAGACATCGCTGATTTTTGAAAAATATTAATTTACATTTTATTGTAAAATATTGTACATTGGGGTAGTTAAATACAATAATGTAAAATTTAAATAAACAATAAATACAAGTAAAATTATGTAAACTTAAAACATCCCTATACTAAATAATAATATTATTTAAATTTAAAACACTTGGCACGTTTCAAAAGATTTCAAGACAGGCCCTCTCAACCAGAACCACAGACGCGTTTCGCTCTTATTGGAGCTCAGTGGGGTGTACTGATGCCTTTAGGAGGCACTGAGACCGGTTGGGCAGACGAATGATAAACATCCCACAAAGAATCTTATTCTTTCATTATCCAAAACTATTTTGGGTCTATCAGCCATACTTGTTATTTTATTCGCCTTAAAAAATAAGTTCTTGGCTTCACCCTGTGTAACGTCTTAACATATGGGACAATGATGTTGGTATAGTACATTTAAATTTAAGTTTACATTATATTATAATGGTAAACAGGCACAGGGCATAAAGGGAACACGAGAATCCGTGACATACGCGTTCAGCATGGGAAAATAGTACTTTTCAAATATTATCGCTGCCGTAAAACTTTATAGCGTGATATTTGGTGACAGAGTGAACTTATTTTAAAGACGTAGTAAAACTAGATTCAGTATGGATTATTTCAAGAAATGAGTGTTGATAAATTGTCAATATCAATTTTGTGACATGTTACTTGGTTTGATATTTTACATTTCTAGGTATTTCATGACTGTTGGTATAATGTTAAGGTTAAAGATAAATAATTGGAGTTGCAGTCTTGGTGAAAAATGTTTATTAAGATATCATCTACTTCGTTTCGATTCCAAATGAATCATCATCAAGGATAGTTAATGTATAGTTGAGAAACAATTCATTACAATACGAAAATTAAATAATAAAAATCTGATGTGGCCAGCACAATACCTTCCGCCAATCCTGTGTATTATGTACAAATTCTATACATAAATTTTCTTGCAAAAGATTCTAAATTTTTGGTATTATGTGATTCCCTTTCTCGGCAACTGAATTCCATACTCCTGATAACAAACAAACCACATGAAATAAGAAAATTATGAAATTTTGAATGAAAAATTATAACACTTGTCAGTTATGGACATAATTAATTGCTGTCATTTTGATATGGGTCCCCATATCTGCTTGCCAAAGGCAGCAATGTCATGTCACTGCACGCGCCCTATACGTAATTTTTTTTGCAAAAGATCCTATATTTCCAGTAAAGTTATTTCATAAACAAACTATGCAAATTGCACTTGACACTGACATCTTCTTCTTCTTTAGTTTTTCCCATTCGTTAGGGGGTCGCTATTTTTTATTTTCTTCTTCCACTCATTTTTGATTTTAAATTTCGGGATTTGAATGATTCTGTGCATGCAATTCTGGTTTTGATTATCGTGGTTATGGTAATTCTGGTTTTTATTATCGTGGTTATGACAATTCTGGTTTTGATTATCGTGGTTATGACAATTGTGGTTTGATTGTCGTGGTTATGATAATTCTGGTTTTGATTATCGTGGTTATGATAATTCTGGTTTCGAATATCATGGTCATGTTTATTCTGGTTTTGATTATTCTGGTTATGAATACGATGGTTTTGAATATTTGGTTGTTGAATGATTCTGTGAATGCATATCTGGTTTTGAATATTCGGGTGTTGAAGACATTCCCATTTAAGTGATATGATCTTTGTAATCCAAGTTTTTGTTGGAGTAGATAGCACTGATTTGGATTACTTGGTCTTGGGGTGGGTATACTGATCGGAATTCGAAAGAACATGCAATTTACTGATCCATGTAACATGGACCTGATCCAACGCAGCGAAAGAATACGGCTTCAGACGTGATTAGATTTTGGTTATAATTGGTCAACCGGAAGTACCCCTCAATTGCAACTTTTAACAGTTAAAATATCAATAGGGAAAAGTATTGAAAGGAAACCGTATCTATAAAATAATTTAAACGTTAACATTCATTCGCTAGTCATACTATCGCTCCCAATCAATTTCCATTCACGCCGTAGTCTCCGGGTACATCCCACAAAATATCTCAAAGAACAACAAGTGTATTAATAATATATACATTTATTTTATTAAAAACATATACATTGATTATTGTATTTCACCACAAGCATTTATCCAAACTTTTTCGCTCGTATTTCCAGATTTAGAGCCACATTTTTCCATTCTTTTTACGACATCCATTCCTGAAATAACGTGGCCAAAAACTACATGTTTATTGTCTAACCAATCAGTTTTCGCGGTACAAATAAAAAACTGTGAACTATTAGAATTAGGGCCACTATTGGCCATTGATAAAGTTCCAGCCGCCGTGTGTTTCAATTCAAAGTTTTCATCGTTAAATTTTTTCCCATAAATGGATTTTCCTCCTGTACCGTTGTTTTTCGTAAAGTCTCCACCTTGGCACATCTGTTATGAGTTAAGAAAAAGTGGTGATATATGCAAAATATTAAATAATAATAAAGGATACAAATTCAGGAATGATTCTGTGGAAAACACATCCCTGGTAACCAAATCCTTTTTCGTGTGTACATAAACAACGGAAGTTTTCAGCTGTTTTGGGAACAATATCAGACCGTAACATCATTGTTATCCTTCCGATTTCTGTTTTGCCGATTGATATATCGAAATACACTTGCGGATTTTTTATTTTTTGTGGTGTAATGTCTGTAATTGTGTCTGTTTCTGTTTTGGTTTCGTCTTCGTCGGTTTTGAGTGTTTCTCCGGCGTGTTGTTGAAGCCAGGAATCTTCCGCCCATACGGGACGTGTTGAACCTTCTTTGATACGTTGAGGTTTAGCTATATTTACGCGAATTGTACGGCCGAAGAGTTCTGAATCGTTCTAAAAATGATGAAATGTGTTTTGTTGTTTGAAATATGTAATGGCTTACCATGTTGTCGATAGCAGCGGCGGCATCTTCAGCGTTTTCGAATTCGATAAATGCGAATCCTCTGTGCTTTTCTGATTCATAATCTAGAGGAATCTGAACGTCTACGATATCTCCAAACGGGATAAATGCGGCGTTAAGTATCTTTTCATCTACTTCTTCTGCTAAACCACCAACGTATATTGTACGTTTATGGTTCGCGCCCATTGTCAATAATTATTTAATGTTGTTCAACAAATAAAGGTTATATTTGTATTTACAACGCGTTTCAACTGCCAACATAAGAAAAAAAGCTGAATTTTGTGACTAACTTCATTGTTTTAATTTTAGTGAAATTTATTGCAAAATTTTAAGTTGGTAATAAGCTATGTTGAGCATTATAGGTTACCGCTTGAAATTCGAGCAAAATATTCTTAAAATAATAAATAAACAATTATTAAAGCATATATTTAATTAAAATACACTTAAAATTGTATTATTTTTGCCGTGAAATGGAAGTTTCCGCTAAAACTTATGTAAGTTTTTACTTAATTATAACCAAACTTCAAGCTAATTTCTGGCTAAAATTCAGGTGATTTCCAACGATTTATGCCGTCGAGCGGGTGTAGCAGCATCTTGGCTGCCTGTCAATCAATTGGGATTATTTCCTTATCACCATATTAGTGCTAAATCTCAGGATAAACCGAGTATGTTCGCTCCTTGTGAAAGTACGGTGCAACAGATTCGCCAAGAAGTTATAATATTTGAACCTATACTGCGTAAACTTATAAACGAGTCAAATGGAGCGTTTATTTCATTACAAAAGACTATAGAACGTGATAATATCGAATTAAAAACAGAATTAATTAAGTTTAGCCGCCAATATCGATCGATAATTAGAGCTTGTTTAGAAAATCTGCAAGAGTTTGAACAAAAGAGCATAGGGGAACGTAAAGATGAATTATCAAATTATATAACTATATTTTATTCCGTTGAATGTGTGTGGCATTTATGTGAAATATTATTCGTCGATCCAATTCCGGGAAATTGTCTCCTTCCACAATTGTTAGAATGGATACGCTTCCATTTTCCTAAACATGAAAGAAACGCCGCGAAACTTTTGGCGGGAAACTTAGAAAACATCGAAATACATCCGTATTATTGGGATACAGTAATCGGTAATTTAATGCAAGGTAGAATCGATATTTCCCGCGCTTTGTTAAGATTGCATTCATCTGCGGAAAGCTCCCCATTTAAGCTTGTCGATCAAGCTTTAAAACTATTTCCAATATTCAACATGTACAGCGGTTTATCTCTTAGTGAATTTCAATTGAAATATAGACATTGGCAAGTAGATATTCAATCAAAAATCGATGCAAAATTATTCGTATCCGAAAAGAATTTGGATATGTTGATGAAGGTAATGTCAAGTTCATGTTGTCGGGACGCAATCACCGGACTAATGGGTGAATGTTTAGCTTTCAGTAGGGGAAGAAATGGCTTGGGAAACAGTTAGACCAAAATGTGAAGCTTGGTATGAGCTTTTAATTAATTGGTTGTTTTTTACTGAACCGACTGTTAAAAGTTTTGAACTTGGGCAGTTCGCAAGGCGATGTTTAAACCGATGTGGCGGCAAAGATAATATGAAACACTTGGATTATGTTATTTTAGCCGCACTAGAATTCGATTTGTTGGAGGTAAAAAACATTACAAAGTTGTTTGTAAGCACAGAAATTCGGGTTTAATACTTATGGTTTTAGGTTATAAAAGAAATTCAATTCATGTCTGAAAATAATTGGTTTGTAAGTCATTTAACCGATTTATTATATCATTGTGGCCGTCTAGACGCTCTAGACAAACAGGAAGATAAAAAGTAATATCTATTTTATCATATCTATAGCTATAAACGTATAAATCATCTATATTTTGTAGCATAGCGTCTCATTTGCGCGAAACGTTTATCCTAGATTACGGCACAGTTCTCATGTCGCATAAATCCTTATGGCAAGTAGGTTTAAGTTATCTAGATTATTGTCCCACTCTAGGAATAAATCAAATAGAGGTTCTTTTATCTAGAATTCCTCTAGATAACGAACGGAGGACGTTTAAAATAATACGCGAAGCCGACAAACGAAATTTGAATTCTGTTGGTATGTTTCGATTTTTTTTGAGTTTTCAATGTTATTATCTATATTTTTATAGTATCTAGTGTTTGTAAAATACAAGGAATGATGTCTTTAAAGAATAATAGATTAGGAAATGCTCTAACTTGGGCCTTAAGGTCACAAGACGGCAGTTTTACTTCGTATTTAGCTGATAGGTTTTTGCAAGAGTACAGCCAAGATGGCCGACTAAAAAATATTGATTTGCTGGATAATTTGGGCTCTTGTATGTTAGTAAGTGACAAGTTAATATTTTTAGGTAACTTTTAAATCATTTACTTACAGTTTCAATATCTAATTGTTAATATTTTAGGCAAATATTGCGAGTTTCATAAAATGTATAGGTCTGAAAAGTTCAAAGATGCCGCTGAACTTTTAATCAGTTTATTGGCGTCAAAAATAACCCCGAAATAGTAAGTTTCGTAAATATTTTCACATAAAAACACTAATTATTTGTTAGTTTTTGGGTAACATTATTAATGGATGCGCTACCATTGTTGGAATGCGATGAAATTGTTATGAATTCAAACGATACTTTAACACTTTTACACTGTTTGGAAGATCGTTTAACAACTGCAGGCTTGGAAGATAAACTTAGTTTAATACGGCTTGCTATTTCTAGGAATTTGGCCAGAGCTTTGACTTTTGAAGCTCAAGCTGCTTAAAATTGTTCAATAATTGTATTTTGTACTTTATTTTTAATAAAATATAATTAAAAAATATGAATTTTGTTGATGTAAACTGGTTGTCATGGTGAAAGCAAAACAAACGCTTCAATGCATCCCAAGATATTTAACATCAAAATACAATAAATTCATGCGCAAATCTTATAATTTAACAAAAACAACAAATATTGTAACAATTTACACATTTGGGGGTAAAATCAACATCCCTACTGGCAGGAATAAGTAATCAGCTGATGTCCTCCATGTTGCTTTTAAGTTCGATGTCATCGTTGCGCCGATTTTTCGTTAAAAAATGTGTGCTCTAACATCAGAAAAAGCAATAGACGTTCTTAACGACACATTAGATATCCTTGCATTGCCCGAAAATGTTAAAAAACTAGAAGAAATCAAAGAATCGCAAGGAAACGAAATGTTGAAAATGATGCAATTCGTTTTTCCGGTCGTGATGCAAATTCAAATGGAAATAGTTAAAAAGCACGGACTTGGCGACGGAAGAGAAGGTTTAGTGAAGTTTGCACAGAATCTTAGAAGTTTAGAGAGAGAAGATCCGGAAATTGGGAGACTGCATAATTTGGTACGGTCGCATTATTTGCCCCCGGTAGCTGTCAATGCTTCGGGGGATTCAACGACCGATGCAGAGAAAACTAGTAGCAATTAATTGTTAAATTTATACGTACGACTAAGCTACTGTTGTTTTAAAATACTCTAACGACGTTAAAATGTGACATAAATAACATAACCTGTTATATGAAGATTGTATTTTTGCTACCATTGATGTAAGTCGATTTGCCATATTTTCACGCATTTATTTATATTAACTTAAATTTTAATCATTTCATTGTATTTATTTTAAGAAATAACTGTTAAAACTTGTAAATAAATAAGTAAATACTTACCATTTTCGTTATCATTCTGCCGAAATACCAGCACAGTACCTCTCGCCATTTCCATTGTTACATTTAACATTTGTTGTATACAAAAAAAAATTAAAGAATCAGATTAAAACGTAACGTAAATAAAAAGCATGTTTAATTTTTTGTATAATATTTATTCTGACCATATAAATATAACTGAAAATATCTAATATAACATAGCATACCCTTTTGAAATTTCAAAATTGCGGTCCTTACTTTAAAATGTACAGAAATAATAATGTGGATTTATATTTACAATTAAATTATATACAATAGTTCATGTCAGCTTACATTGTTACATAAAACTCATCAACAATAAATAAAATACATTATTAAAAGTTAAAAATCATAATACGTATGTTTAATAATACAGAGTGACACACAAACTGAAAATCAGAGCGGTGTAAAAGTTTTTATCAAAGTGTTCAATCGATGTTTCAATAAATTGTTACAAAACTTTTCTTCAAGCATTCATTCTTTGATGGATATGATGATAAAAATAGTACATAGTTAATATTATATTGACTATCAGTCTGATTATGATGGATGGACTTGAAAAAACATTCTAAAAGATTCTGCAAATGATATATATATATATATATGTATATAAGCAAAAATTAAAGACTCTGGTTTCAATTATTATTTTAGCAAATACTGCCGTTTAAATACAATAAAAACGGTTCCCAAATCATTGAATCATTTATTTGTTATCTAAAATCATTAACTGTGTCATAGTGGTATCCTATCTTTAACCGTGTCCGAGTGGGAGATGAAAATATGAAAAGTGAACAAAAAATTGACAAAATTGAAATTTCATATAAGTTTTTAAAGGTCTTTACCTCGAGACTTGTTCATCGAATAAAATCGTGCGAGATATGAAATGAAAAATAATTTCATGTAGAATTCATATTTGCAACGCCCGTTATACAATCTTTAACCGTGTCCGAGTGGGAGATGAAAATATAAAAAATGAACCGGTTTGAAAATTTTCGCTTTAATTATTGAATGAATTAAAACTTGGGAAACGTTTCCAGGGTTGAACTAATAAAATATTTTCCCGTAAGCAGCAATGTGTATTATTTTGATATAACGGTTGTGTCTCATGAGCAATTTTCATCACAAAATCTTCCATAGTCTATTCTTATTTTATGTCTTAAGCTACACACGAATATTTCAAGATTTTAAGCCAATGGAAATATTATTAAAGGATATAAAAATATTTTAGTATATCACTATTATATATTATTAACATCCATAAATTAAATACATACAATGATATTATCATTTGTATCATTGAGAATTGCCGAAAAATTACGTAATTTCTTTTTACATTATTTAAAAATATTTTCAACATTTATTTATTTATATATAAATACAGATTGCTGTTGTTTCAAAATGCGGTCTTTTCAATCAAAAATTCACAGCTCGGAATTTCTTTCAAAATTTGCAATTTTCTTTCGTATTTAAAATGTATTTGTTTCGTTTAAACAATATTTAAAATATATACAAACTAAGGCTGAGAAAAATATCAATATATATATATATATATATATATATATATATATATATATATATATATATATATATATATATATTTATCCGTTTAAAAGGTTTGTAACTCGAGATCATGCTATCTTTAACTGTGTCTGAGTGGCAGTTGAAAATATGTAAAATTAACATCAAACGAATATTTTAATTTTTCCCAACCTTAATTATAATCTATAAATCATATAAATATAATAAAAAATAATTATAATTTTAACATTTGAAACAAATATATATTATAATACATTTATAAAAATGGATGATTTCGAATATAATTTAAAGCTAAAGAAATTTTGAACGGTTTAAAATATCGAAATGCCGTTTTGGCCACTGAATTCTTAAAGATCAACAATTTTCCATAAAAATTAAATTAATATTTCTGCATTTTAAAATATGAACAAATAATTATTATTATTGAATCATTTCCTATTCAAAACCATCCATAATTGGTGTTAATTTTAAATGTACGTACTGTTTATTGTTAAGATAGAAACGGATTTGGTTGTTCCATTTGTTTAACCCATGGTGAATTGGTAGACCCCGCTGTTGTGGGGGGCGCAGGCGTCCACGGATCGTGCACTGGGACTGGGGACGCCGCCCCTGCAAACGGGGCTGCTTTCAGCTGATTTATAGTCGGGCGCTGAGTTGACTGTAGATCCGAGAAAGGATTTGCCATTAATGGTTGCGTTGGCGGTTGATTTGGCTGTTTGCCTATTGCCAAATAAATAAAAAATGTTGTTAAATATGTTGTCCAGTTTATTACTCATAGATTTAGGCAAAAAGTTAACAGGAATTATGTTTAAAATAGGATTAAAATTGACAATTGTTATCTCCCGCCATACCATAGGTAGGGCCCCTACTACATGTTTTTAATATTTTTACAATGATGATTTCTTCACAATATCGTTTAAAATAGTAATTAAACATGTTTTTATTCAAGTCATACATAAATATGATTGATTACAACAATATATTTTGATAAAAAAGTGGTTCGTTTCCCGTAAGTTTGGCGGAAAATTTGCCGGCAAGTGACGCATCGATTGCCGGCATTTTGTTAAGTACTTTTGCGGGCTCAAGATCATTTGAGTTTTTACTTTTACTTGAAGCCCATAACAGTTTTTAATGATGAACTATATTAAAATATAATCGAAAACTTTTCAATTCTAGTATTTAAGTATATCAATGGGAACATAATATTAGGTTTTAACTATAAAATTGATAAACCGGAAGTGGTACTTTACTGGAAGCTCTTAACAGATTTTTGAGGAAATACATAATATAATCCAAAAATTAAACAAGATATATACATACCGTGCTTCGGATATAACGAACAATCAACAAAAAACGCAAATATATCACTATATACGACTTGCAGAAAAAAATATTAGTTTTATTAATCTATACAAGCAAAAAAATATACAAAGCACCAACACCAAAAAATAAATAAATATTATGCAGTTAAAACAAGCAAAATATACAAGTTTTATTAAAAAAAAATATACAGAAAAAGCACAAACATAATAATAATTCGTTACTTACTCGCCACTAAATTATCCAAGTTCACCAGAGCGGAATTTTCCCCCAAGAAACTTAGGGGCGTTTTTTTGCTAGCCGGAAGTGCCTCTCCTAATAAATTTAACTCGAAAGGATCCCCACTGCTTCCGTTGTTATTATTATGCCCATTGGTTGTTTTATTTCGATGAGATATTGCATCAAATTCATCTAACTCTCCTGAACTCGGGCTTTGAGGCGAATGGGGCCCCTGGTACAAAGGGGGCGGCTGCCAGGGGTCCCTGACAGGAGCCCAAGGGTCTACTGGGGGTGAGGGGCCCCGCCAGCCTGGACTAGGGGCTGCGGGAGCGGCTGGGAGGCCCCACGGATCAACAGACGTTGCTGATGTCACATCAACGTCTAATAAATCCACCATGTGACTTTGATGCTTTTGTACCTCTGTTTTATTTCTAACAATAATAATTTGTTGTTTATACATACATATATAAAGGAAAAAAAAATGGAAATAATTTTATCGACTTACTTGAAATCTTGTTCTGATTGGCTCAAAGCGAGCTGTAATCGAACATCATCACTTCTTCTTTTCTGTTCTTCTTGTTCTGCTTCTTCTCGACTCATGGCTAAAGCCAACTGCAACTGGAGTTCTTCTTCACCAACGGTTTGCGGTCGGGCTGATTCAAGTTCGCGGTTAGCTGCCTCGGATTCACGGCTGTTACTGCCGCCAGAGGACCAACCGTGAAACTGAAACGAAAACATGATAAAAACTTTTAAAAAGCTTCCCCAATTATTTTCGGTAAAAAAGCTTCTAAATTAACCAATAAATAACGCAAATATCAATATCAAAAATAATTATGGACATGTAATTCACGACAACTTTGTCTAACTATATATACAGAAGTTCGTCGTTTTCTCACGGATGGCGTTAGTAACGTCAACAAACTTTGTTTTAAAATCATACATAAAAATTAGTGTTTTAAACGAGTTAAAATATACCTGAAAATTAATATTATAACGTATTGAACAAATAAAATAACAAATTTTGTTTTTTTTAACAAAGTGAGATTGTGAAAATCGGTTGAAAAGCTGCAAAAAAGGTAAAATCATATTGGAATATAACTTACGGCTGGATATTTAGGACTTGTTGGTGTGTCTAACCCTCCATCGCTTCCAAAACCCGAAGCAGATTGCGCAAATCTTTCTTTAGCTTTTAAGGCCCTAGCTCGTTCATTTCTTAACCGTTCATCATCTTTAAGCAAAACCACAAGTTGTTTCGCTTTTTCTCTAACATTTAATCCCTGGTCTTTCCCTTCCTCCAAATATTGGAAGTCTTTTAGGGTAACAATCGCAAAAATATTCTCTTTACATTGTTGGCCAACTTTTTCGGTTCCTGTCTTTATTAAATATTCTAATAAGACTAGAGCTTTGTAAACATGTCTCCAGTTCCTTCCATGGTCGTTTAAGCGTTTCCAAATCATCTAAAATGGAGAAATTATGCGATAATAATTGAAAATAAATGTAGGGAATGGTGTCAAACCTGCATTATTTCTGTAAAAGCGACGACATTGTAAGTTAAATCGGCTATTTCGGCCATTAAAGTACTACTAGGGCCCCAGGGATCATTGCTAGTAGCTTCCCTAACTTTTTTTTGGGCGTCGGAATAGTTATGAGCCAGATTTTTCATATGGCGGCGAATTCCAGCGACGTTTACTTGCATTTCGTCTCGGCGTTTCATCTGAAATTAATCTGACTTAATAATTTGACAACTGAAACGTACACTCTTTAAAAAACAATACAAACTCTGTTATATCTTAATAGAAATGCAGAAAACCGAGTTTTTTTCGACTTACTTTTAATGTTAGTTGATAATTCGTTATTCCAGACGACAGTATCTGTGAATGAAAAATCGGTACGTAAAAATAAAATACAAAACTACCATCATGCAAAAAGAATTCTAGACTGGTTAAATAATAAAAGCTTTGGTTAGTAATCTACAATGATGTTAGTATTTGTATACAGTACCTTGCAAATAAAAATACCAAATAATAAATCGATATACAATTTATTAATTTAATTACAAAATAAAGCTTTAAACAAGCATAATATGATAAAGAAATGACGAAATTTCCAGATAAATATGATACTTGAAGATTTAGCCTATTGTTTTAAAGATAATAACATTTTTTAACTGATAAACATATTTACAATTATAATAATGGCGTCAATAACTTTCAATTGTTGCAACAATTTGTCATTTGTTTATATAAATAAACTTATAAATTAGTCATTAAATGATACACTAATAAAAAATGCAGACGATGCACAAAGATAATTTATCATTACAATAATAAATAGATCATTCTTTTAAGATAATTTTATCTCATTTGCTTCATCATGAAAAGTAGAACACGAACTAGTCAGTTTCTCATCAACAAAAAGTACAATCCGTATTTTAATATCAAACAGTTTACAGTGCATTTACTTGGCATAATAAGTAAATAATAAATTAAGGAAAGGTATGTAATACTTACGTATTAAAAGGCAGAATAATATATTGTTTTCTTCGTTTCTTGGCTTAAAAAATCATACAACTTGCAAACCATTTATTGCTTGAATTAATACATGAATAACATTATTTAAAGTCGCTTATTTGATTATAATTGCAAGAAATACATTAAAATCGTCACTAAATCCGTGAAAAGTAAGATGACACTATAATTTCTTGACCATAAATTCAAGATGGAGTACATTCCGTTTCCTAATATTCACGCGCACAGTTTAAATTAAAAAGTGTCAAAATGTTGCAGATGAGACCCGGATTAGTATACACCTTAGTTTTTATTAAAAACAACACTGATATTCTGCTTGGATATAAAAAACGGGGTCTTGGAACCAACAAATGGAACGGCTTTGGAGGAAAAGTAGAAAGCGGTGAAAGTCTCTCCGACGGGGCAATACGGGAAACCAAAGAAGAATCAAACTTAGACATATTTAACCTTAAACACGTTGGCGTGTTGACTTACGAAGAACAAGAGTGTAAAAAGATTGATGTTGTGCACGTATTTACAGTCAAAGATTACGAAAATATTTTACAAGAAACTGAAGAAATGCTGCCGAAATGGTTTAAAATATCTGAGATTCCATTTCGAGATATGTGGCCTGATTTTAAAGTTTGGAAATATTACATGTTAGACGATAAATATTTTCACGCGCACACTATTTACAAGAATGAAAACACTTACAAGAATTGTCTGGTTGAAGAGTTTTCATGTTTAGAAGATGTTGTAAAGAACGTGGAACGAATTATTGAACTTAAAACTCAGTAAAAAAGTTTAATTTATTGTTATATTTTTTGTTTATTTACAATGTTTTGCTATGTTTACCTATTAATTTGTATTTGTTTAACCATGACATTTTATGTACTTATAATAACAAGCCAGTATTTTTTTATGTATTTTTATTGAAATATAGTACAAATATATACATTATATGTACAAAATAAAAGTATTTTAACATATTAAACACTTGGGACAAAATAAATCGCTTGAAACTAACCTGACTTTCTTCACAAATGAGCAGAATTTACGTGTTTTAGTCAAAATTTATATTTTAACACAAAAATATTACAAAATCAAATGCACTTTGATAAAATTCGTGCTTTAAATATTTGTTTATTACTTATTTTAAGTATATTTAAATTTAACCAACAAAGGGCACTAGCGACATCTCACAGCAAATCAATGAACATATCTTGCTGCCAACTTAACTTTTTTCAATAAATATTACTATTTATGTAGCTACTCAAATAAATTTTATCCATTTTTTATCTAATTCCGTATTAAAAAGTTGAATTTTACCTAAGCTTATGACGTTATGATTTTTTTTACATAATTGATACATAACTGAGTTACGTAAAGAATACAACATAACCTTAAAACGTGATCTGGATATGTGATCTTTAGCATGAATCCAATATAATCATTGAAAAGAGGACACAATGGGCTTTAATTTAATTGTTTATTCATATTATAACCTTAATACATACAAATATATTTAGCTGTGAATAAAACAATGAAAAACATAACCATTAAAAATATGTATTGTTGTCATCAGTGTTATGAAACTAAAATTTAATAACTTTCTTCTGAATTATATTCTGTTTTTTCTCACCTTCAACAGAATCTCCAATGTCTTCAATATTTCCATTCGAAATAACATTCAAAAAAACTTCATTATTTTTACGTTCTTCTTGAAATTGCGGACAATCTTTCTTCAAATGCGTAACATTTCCACAGAGTTTACACGCTCCTCCTTTCGGGTAAAGCCCTTTTGGATTATCCGGACACTGACTAGCAATATGCCCTTGTTCTCTACATATAAAACATTTAGCAAACTTAAAATTGTTGCTGACTTTGCATTCTCTCGCATTGTGTTCGGTTGATCCGCATTTAAAACAAATTCCAGTGGCGGTATTTTCGATAATCGATGTGTTTTCAATCATGGGACATTGAGAAAGCATGTGGCCTGATCCACGGCATTTGTAACAAACGAGTTTTTTAATTCGGGATAAGTGTTTTTCTGCTTTACGCCGTTCGAGCTTTAAAGTGCGTTGCACCTCACTGTGGGGTATTCCTTTCGCTATTAAAGATTTCCTGAGTTGTACAAGTCGATCGTGGTCACTTTGCAAAACTGGAAAGCCGAGATACTGAACTACGGCTTCGGTTTTACCGTCAATGGAAACTGTTTCAATGGGGATTGGTTTTCGGCGTTTTTTCATACGTTTCTCCTGATTTTTCAATTTTTTTTCAGGAGTTTCTTGTTTAATATTGACGGGAGGTATTTTTATCGTTTGTTTTTTATGTTTAGCCTTTTTAATTTGTATTTCAGGGTGTAGGATTTTCGATGATGTTTCATCAGGCCCGTCAGTTTTCTTCTTCTTCTTTGATTTCTTTTGTTGTACGATGACTTCATCCGCTTTTTCAGTCAAATTCTTCAGTTCTTCATCAATCTCTGGATCAGAGTAACACAAATCATCAATCATTTCTTCTGTAACATCGTTTTCTGTGATGTGAGTTTTTTTCTTTTTCTTGATGGTCTTCAAGTTTGCGGGAAATTCAGCCCATTCTTTACTCTCTTGTGTTTCCTCTGAACTTTTCACGAAGTTATTATACTTTTCTTGTCGTTCTTTGTTGAATTCTTCACGTTTTGATTTATTTTTTAATTCTTGTTGAGATTTTTCTAAGTCTTGTTTCATGTCTGACCAAGATGTTGCCTCGTGTGGAAGTTTTTCATTTGATGCTTTTGAGCCTTTTGCGCGAGCAAAGCGTACCATTTTGATATATATAAGCTGTAAAAATGATTATAAATTGTGTTAGAAGTAATTTTGTATAATATAATATAATATTTTTACGTTTTACAAGCGTTCAAAGTCACGAAGCATGTGTTGAGTGTCACTACAAATTGTGTGGTTATGTATATGAATGACAGTCACGTGAATAATATTAAATAAGTTTTATTGAAATTAAAAATTGCCAGTGTTATACAATAAAATATAGTTAAAAATGTTGAATAATTAATATTTTAAGCGTTTTAATATAAATTAATTAATATATATATATTAAAATAAATATCCCTAAATGTGGAGATTTTTTTCTCTACTTCACTACATGTCATGGTCTCACAGCTGATTCACAAATAAGTCATTTGTATAATAAATAAACGTTAAATTATTGAATGATATAATACTTAAACAATATTTCTAATGAATATTACAACAATGGCACAAAACAGGTATGTTTTTCCAACAAAAACTTTCAACACACTTTATCCATAATTTTCCAATTATCTGTTCAGAAAACGATGTAGAAATCTTCGCGACGACGACACGTCCGATTTTATGCCTCTTTCTAAAAGAATTAACAACTTACACATCAATAATGTGCTTCAAGTTATTCCAAATAGTTGTCAGACGTCGAATCTTCTGCTGAAGCCTACAGAATGGGGCCCAGGTCCTCCGCAGCAGTTCTCGGAGCCCCAAGACAGTTTTAACAGTCCGCAGACTCCAGAATCGCCCCAATATAGTCCAGAATTGGACGAAAGTCAAAATCCTTATTACTACAATAATAATAAACTGTTGTTTGATTTGTTTGTCGAGCGAATGCAAAGAAATGGACATAGTTTTCAATAGAAAATAAATAGTAAAATTTGAATGTTTACCTATGTTCTATTACATTATTATTGCATTTATTTAATTTAGTTTTATTAATGATTAATGTATACCTAATAAATAATATGTTACGTAGTATTATAATCTAATTTATTTTACGATATATTGAGAATAAAATGTAATGTTTTGATATTACAAAGGAATAAATATTAATTTTAAACTTGTACATCGAAAAACTATAATTATTTGTAACTATTGTTGCAATCATATTGTTATATTTATTTACGACATACGTCCAAATTTATAATAAATGAATAAAAAACATACGTCTAACTGTTTATACTATATTTGCACTTAAATTCAAACAAAAATATGTTTAATCAATAAATTAAGAACATATTTATAATATAAAAACACGTAAAACTTTAAAAATAAATATATAACATCAAATTAATTCAAATTTCCTGCCATTTATTCAAATTGAAATTGTTGCAATTTGATAGGTTAATCATTCTTGTTATAAGTATTGATTTTATCCGATATACACTGAAAAAACCTGCACGTTGGTTTACACCATACTGTGAATAATAGTTTAATAAGATTCGAACAGATGTCACTACTAATATTGTTTTGGTTTGTTGTTCAAAATTAAAATATGATGTGGCCTGCACACAACCTCCCGCTATTTAATTTTTATTAACTTTAATACATACCTACATATTTACTAATGCTGGCTACTGCATTAAGTTCCTTTGCACACACATACATACACGCACACACCCACAGATATCATCGTAAAAATGTTATAATCTAATTCCAGGGATCTTAAAACGTGCTCATTTATTAAAATCTCGATTTGCGATTTTGAGCACGATCCCTATACTTCCCTTACCAAGGGAAGCGGGAGGTAAAAATGAAACAATAATTTGTATTACAATTTATTTATTCTATCTTTTGACACCATGAAGAACATTTCCATAAGCAAGTAGATATACAATCTAAAAATTTCTCGGATGCTGAAAAATAAAATGTTTCATTGAACATACAACAAATTAAACCTATTTTTTTACAAGATATTTCTTTTGTGGCAGTTATTCTTCTTGTTGTAGTTGTTGGTCTATATATGGACACATCTGAAACTGTTAATTTTTTTAATATATTTATTACAAAATCAAGCTTAAAATTACCTCTATGTAATTTATTTCCGTATATGGTAAACAAACTTAAATTTTCTTCGTGATCTTCCGAATTGTCTTGTGTTTTTCTACAACTATTTCCCTCTAAACTATCTGGAGATATTCTCGACCCATGTGGTTTCACTACAACAAAATCAAATACACACTTGTCACACCTAGAAACGGGTGTAACACTCACCGACTTCGTCAATGTAGCCCCATGATATTTGTTTTCGGTGACTGGCAAATTCTGGGCTACTTTTACCTATACAAAGGGCGTCTGACACCCTGTAATAGGTGTAATTATAATTACGTGTGTGGGAGATGTATAAAAATACCTGCAGTCAAAATCTGGGTTGGAATATACTTGACATGTTGTGGAGGACTCGTTGTCAACAGGGGGAATGTAACAACATCCATGTTTTATTAAAAATTTTGGCATTTCATTATCGAAATTCGGGAAAAAAACATTTGAGACGTTTGACAGCAATGATTACTTGATTATAAGTTATGTATATACCCAAAATTTGGTTATGAAGGTCATCTACGAATTGTATGAATTAAGATTCTTTCAAATTCAGTATTGTCGTTTATTTAGTTTTTATACATAAAATACTACTGTTTTATTATTATTGTTATAAAAATATATATCAAAAAATCCAAAGACTTTGGTCCACAAAATTTGGTTACTTAATAATTATAAATACGGGCACTGTGAATTCGTAAAAATGACTACCTAATTGTAAATAAAAAATACTTCTGGCTAAACGGTCTACTTGACAACGAAATTTATTTGAAAAAAATTGTTCAAAATTAAATTTCAAGAGGGGTTTGTTTGAACCTTTTTTAAAAATTTATACATTTTTAAAACAGGGTTCAGCAGCGAATTTAAATTGTAACAAATTATTTTGAAAATCAAGTAGCTTTGTTTATAATTAATAAATAACCAAATTTTGGTTACGTACATAGGTCGACCTGTAGATTCCAAAAATTGATATATTAAATTTCTATTTCGACCCATTTTTGGGTGCAATACTCCTTACCCAAAACTGGGTAGACATAGGAAATTGGAACTTTGATTTTTGGAATCTACGAGTTGATTTATGTATACACCCAAAATTTGGTTACTTAATAATTATAAATACGGCCACTGTGAATTCATAAAGATGAATACCTAATTGTAAATAAAAAATACTTCCGGCTAAACGGTCTACTTGACAACAAAATTTATTTGAAAAAAATTGTTCAAAATTAAATTTTAAGGGGGGTTTGTTTGAACCTTTTTTAAAAATTTATACATTTTTAAAACAGGGTTTAGCAGCGAATTTAAATTATTGTAACCTGCGGTAGACATTAT